>CABHPR010120738.1:0-44711 GCA_902168415.1 Peromyscus melanophrys | reverse complement strand
AGGCAAGTGTACTCACACTTATATGTATGTCCACCACACATATGCATACACACACACAAACACACACACACACACACACACACACACACACACACACACACACGACTGAGTATAACAGCATGTTTCTCAAAGTCCATAGAAAAGTTTCAGCACCTTGCTATCTCTCTACTGAATCACAGTCCTGCAGATGAAGAGACAAGCCACAGGAGGTGTCTGCTAATATCCAGTAGGCAAGTCTGAGCTGCAGTGAACTTCAGCAATGAGGATGTTTCCAGCTTCATGTCTTTCCTTTGGCTCCTGCTCTCTGCATTGTGCACTTTCATGTTTGAAATGCCTTTTTATCCCTCTGCACTACTGGCACAGTATGTCAGTGCCAAGACCAAGGTACGCAGGGGCTCTGTACAGAGTCCTGGACTCTAGATTTCAGAAGTGCTCTCCTGCTGGATGCAACTTTCCTGTACATAAACAACCCCAGGTTTCCTGAAAGTCAATCTTTTCTAGCCCGTGGTTTCCCAGCAACGTTTCCTCTCTTAGCTTTTGAATTTATTTCTCAGGCTTTGGGCAACCTTCCTTCCTCAGATGTGAGCATAACAGCCTCTCCTGGCCATTGCTGTCCCGTTGCAATGGGTCTCTCTCAGTTTTCTCCCCCTATGCCATTTCCATATCCCTTTGGCATCCCAGCTTCTTTCATGTGCATCCTGCCAGGATTTTGAACCTAAAAGCTGCCTCTCAAATTGGCTCTGCCTTTGCTCTCCCACATGCAGGGCTGAGGCTGTTTACAGGAGCCCATTAGGTGCTACCTCATCTGTGTTTTTCCTTTTATGTCTCTTTCCTACTGTTTCTATTCCAACAACAAGTTAAAATCTTGTGTTTTTATATAAAAAAAAATCTATCTCAATTCATTAGAAGTTCCTCCTTCAAAGTTCCGACCACAGCTTTCCGTCTCTCTGTGAACACTGATGCTTTCCTCCCTAACAATTTTTCTCCAGGTCCTTGGGCAAGTCTGTCCTCTAGAGCTAGAGTTGTTCAAGAACTTGCCTTTTTGTTTCTGTTTTATTTCTTTGGCCGTGCGGTAACTCGGCTGAAACTTCGACAACAATTGAAAACACAATATCAGAATACCATCTGTTCCTTGTCACAAGCCAAGCACTCGGCAGCAGGCAGTTCTGGCCCTAGTTTACAAATGTGGACACTGAGGTTCCATCCCAAAGAACACTGCATTCTCTCCACAACACCATCCATCCATCCCTATCTTTTATTGATAAAATCTTTGAGTGCTGAATCTACCCTCTGATGGGGAGGCACACAACCCCAGGGGCTCAGATAGGGGTAAATATTATGGAAATATCAGCTGCAAATAGAAACCAAAGAGAATTAAGGAGGTGTGCCCTTTAATCGGACATTCATCGCTGTGACAAATGCCCGAGGTAAACAGCTGAAGAGAGGCAAGATTTATTTTGGCTGGTGGGGTCCAAGGTTTCAGTCCACGGTCAGCTGGCTCCACTGCTTATGGTCTTTGGTGATGCTGAACATCATGACAGGGTATGTGAGGTGGCATAGAAAGGAATGAGCTATGAAGGGACCAGGGGCAATGTCTGTTTTTTCCAGAGCACATCCCTAGTGAGCAATTTACTTCAACAAGGCTCTGCCTCTTGCTTCTACCACCTTATGAATCTGTCAAGAGGTTGATTCATTTGGGAAGTCAGTGCCCTCAGGACTCAACAATGATCAGAAAGCCCCAGCTCTGAATGTTTCTGTATTGGGAACCAAGTCTTTAAGTTGTGAGTCTCTGTGGGACTTCATAGTCAAACCATAGCAAGAGGGGGCGACCTTGATACAGGGAGTTCTACAGGCAGACCCCTGGCTCCAGTCTGTAACCAAAATAACTTTGGCTGTATTCAAGCAAACTTGATTAGGTAGGAATATAGATTATCACAGGATGGAGTCCTATTCTATCCACAAGACATCTTGCTTTTTCTTAGTCTCTCTCTTCTGTCCTCTTTCCATTTTTTGTGGCTCTGGGAATTGAATCCAGGGCCTTATACATGCAAATATGCAGGGCAAGTGCTCTACCACTGAGCTACATCTTCAGCCCTAGACTTTCTCTTTAATCAGCTTTGTTTGGGAACAGCTGTGAGCTCAACATTAATCCCCCATCTGCTGAATTTGTACCAGATGTTAGCATCATAGAGATGAAGAAAACTCTTGGCAGAGACTAAAACTGCCAGTTCAAACCTGCTGTCATCCGTGGATTATGACACCCTGCTAATTCCCCAAGAGCATGGTCTGTGCTTCATGGACTTTACGAGCTAGCCACCTGACTGAAGAGGGCTGAATGCTGTGAGTAGAAGCTGCAGGGCTCTGAGAGAGTTCAGCTAGAGTCCAGAACCGCCTGGCTTGCGTACTCACTGTCTGGTCTCCGCAAATGAGATCCTGAGAGAGCGTGGCATAAGGATTACAACAATAGCAAACAACACATTGCCTTGCAGTACGGGGCTGCCATGTTCAGAACCTGATGGAAGGATTGCAGAAGAGTCGGACTCACAATGCCACACATTCTGAAGAGCTCCAGTGTTATCACCAATTAGCCCCATGCCTGAAAGGAGTGGATGTTAACAGGCGCTCAGGGAAGTGAAGTGAGAGGCAGGAGGCTGGGGAGGATGGTGGCTCAGATGAGCTTTCAGACTTTGGTGTGCATGGGGATTGTTTGGGGGAGGTTGAACAATATATAGATGCCATGCAGTGTACTGAGTTGTAATCTGCATTTTAAAATCCACTCCTTCAAATTATTGTAACACGTGCTGCTGAATCAAAGCATGAGAGCTGTGTTCGTGAACTAGTTCTCTTGTGTTGAGTTCATTCAGTTTATTCAACCTTGGGACTGGACCTAATCAAGCCAGAGAAGACTCCAACGGCCATGAGATCAAAGACTGGGAAATTACGTTCTCTTTCACTCCTTCAGGTATGTGATTGAAGGACTCCTTTTTTCTAAATTAAGAGACTTAGCAGCCTTGCTTGGCTTTTCTGCTAACCTGGCCAAGTTGTTATTTGGATGGATGAGAGACATTCTGCTACAGATTCTAGATCTATGGGGAGCCAGTTTCTTAAGGAGGAGATGGGGGGACTCTTCAGAGGAAAACAGACTATTTTAAAAGGGAACTTCTGAAAGGAAAGACAAACCAGAACACTCATCCATCTACTCATTGACCCACTCACTCACACACCCATCCATCAACACTTGTTTGATCCTTTCATAAGAAGCCCACATCATGCCACACCGCATCGTCGTTCCCTATTTGTGCTCTGAGCCCAGATGATTAGTTTGTGTCTTTCCTGCGACTTTTCAAGTTTCAGAAAGACAGACACCTTGTCTGCAGGGCTGCTGTGTTATCTCCATTGTCTATCAGAGTTTCTACCCCAGAAGATGGTAGCTGGGTGGATGCACTTGGGAATGAACAGATAGCTGGAACCAGCTTATCAAGTTGCCCTCTCTGACACTGGGCCACACCTCTGCTATCAGTGTGCCTACCAAGAGGTGTGAACTAGAATGGTGTTGGCTTCCAGGGTGATTACGGACATTGAATAAGTCATTATGCACTTAGTGACTGAGCAGTGTCTGGTTAGCGACCAGTGCCTGCGGGCTATTGTTCTACCACTGCTCCTTCAATTAAAGCAAAGAGAGAGAGAAAGCGTTCCTAGAAGGTTACTGATTTTTAATTTTGCTCAATAGATCATTAAAAATATATAAGAACTACCAGTTATTATCTTCAATTCACACAGAAAGGACATCCTTACATAAAAATGGAGAAGAGACAGAGTATCAGAGTAAAGGTCGTTCTTCTAAGATTTTAATAAAACTAACTTAATGAAAAATTGTCTGTATTGTTTTCATTAGAAAACACTTGTCAGAAACTAATGGAACCATTTCACAGAGCTCTGTGTAATTTGGTTTTCTTTCTCCCTACACTACTGAACAGGGTTTCTTTGCTGCCAAGGGACTGACCTCAGACTGGTCATGAACCATGTTGTTCAAGGTAAGCAAAGTGTAATTTACACTTTTGTGTTCAAGGTGACAGTCTGAATGGATAGGAATGGTGGGAACTGTGGGTTCAGTAGAACATTCTTCTTGTTTTGTCTTTCTCAGTAAATAACCCTACCACACCCTACTGCCTAAGCCAGAAATTTCAGAATTGTTTTTGACACTCTTCCTTCCATATTCAGACAGTTTTTAAGAGCAGCTGTTGACCTTTCTCAGTGTCTTCTCACCAGCGTAGCTGTTGCGATGGCCTCACCATTGGTCTTTTTGTTTGATGCATCTGTCTCTTCCATAATTTCTGTGTTTACTTCAATATACAGGTATTAGTATCATTTCTATACATAAGTAATGAGCTATCTCAAAAATAATTTACAAACAAAATTTCATTTAAAGTTAAAAAAAGTAAATTTAGCCATGGATATGAAAGGTCAAACACTGGGAAACTGTGAAATATTGAGGGAAAAAAAGAAGAAAAACCAAATAACCCGTCATCACTGGGCTTGATGGATCAAGTCATTTATCCATCCATCCACCCACCAATTCATAAATTTATCTGTCTACTCACTTATCCACTCACCCACCCATGCATCTATCCACCCACCCACCCATCCACCTACCCACCCATCCATCCATCCATCCATCTATCCATCCATCCATCCATCCATCCATCCATCCATCCATCCATCCATCCATCCATGCACATACCCAATTATCTACATGTCCACTGATCTGTCCTCCTATCTGAACATCCATCCAACCAACCATTGATACATCCATAAATTCATCTATCTGCCAACTTACTCACCTCCCCACCTACCCATCCACACACTCATTGACCTATCCACACACTCATTGACCTGTCTACCCACCCACCCATCTATACTTCCACCAATATTTATATAAATCGCATAAAGCACATGATGAGCATTTTTTTCCTAGAGCATAGATTTGGATATCTCATAATTCCTCCCTTCCTAAAAATCATGACTCCTACCTCTGCAGATTATCAATAAAATGTGTAGGTTTTTTTTTTTTGTTTTTGTTTTTTGTTTTTTTTTGTTTTTTTGTTTTTTTCGAGACAGGGTTTCACTGTGTAGCTTTGCACCTTTTCCTGGAACTCACTTGGTAGCCCAGGCTGGCCTCGAACTCACAGAGATCCGCCTGCCTCTGCCTCCTGAGTGCTGGGATTAAAGGCGTGTGCCACCAACGCCCGGCTGTAGTTGTTATTTAACAAAATACTGCACAAAGAGCTTTTGTGTATTTTTATTTAATTTCAAATGGTGCTGTCATTATCCTATTTTAGGAATGTGGAAGTGACATCTCTGAAATGTTAAGTCCAGGGTCACGTTACAAAGGTTAGTAATCAGTGGAAAGAAGAATGTCATTTCCTTTTAACCCCCAACTACCCTGTCTCTGGCAGTCATCTTCTGGCCAATGAGAATAAAGACAATCCAAGAGCTTACAGTTAAAATAGAGGGGTGATGAAATACTTAGAAGGTGGCAGGGGGGAGCATGAAGTGAGTCTAGAAGAATAAACCGGTGTTTAAGACTGGGCAGGGAGACTGTGCCGAGAACATCAGATGCAAAGGAGTGGAGAATTCAGCTCTCAGACTCCATGGATCTAGGCTCCAATCCTCAGACTCCATGGATCCAGGCTTCAGCCCTCAGACTCCATGGATCCAGGCTTCAGCCTCCAGTAGCTCTTCCATCTTGGAAAAGACATCCATGACATATCTAAAGGACAAGCGTTGCTGGAAGATCTGGAAAGGTGCTCGTTTCTCACACATGTGCAAACCTATGTGAGTGTGCTGATGGACAGCTCTGATGTGAACTGGACAGAAGTCTGTAGTGCCTGGAAGGTCCGGTGGGAGTCCAGGGTGCTTAGGCTAGAGGGAAGGCTGACAGGGCCTGTGGCTGGTATCCAGCTAGCTATTAGTCACTGTCACCTCTGTTTACCTGTCTGATAAACTCAAATCCTGTCTATCTGTCCATCTTAGTCAGTTCGAAGCATGCAGCCTTTTCAGTCAGATCATCCATTCACAGACTCTTTTAGGTGTCTGGCTTCTGCAGCTTGACTCTTCCCTTCTACGTGGATATCACCCACCTATGGTTACTAGTGGAAAGCAATTCCCCTATCCATGGGTACAGTGCACATACAGTTGGCACTGGGCATCTCTCAGCATCCATCATTACAAATGGCAGGGCACTCATTTTGCTCTTCTGTACGCATGCTTTTCTAGAACATGAACAGTTACCAATTGTGTGATCAAGATTTTGACAAACAGAAAACCAGTCCAAGAATTGTTTTTTTTTTTGTTTTGTTTTGTTTGGTTTTTCGAGACAGGGTTTCTCTGTGTAGCTTTGTGCCTTTCCTGGAACTCACTTGGTAGCCCAGGCTGGCCTTGAACTCACAGAGATCCGCCTGCCTCTGCCTCCCGAGTGCTGGGATTAAAGGTGTGCACCACCACCGCCCGGGGAATTGTTATTTTTTAGCAAATATTATTTCCAGGAAACATCATCAAAATATGCTCTTATTTGCCTTATTTTTAGACACTGGGATACAGAAGAAATGGCTGGAGCTGAAGCAGCCTGTAGGATTAGGAAACTAAAACAGCAATAAATCCTTAGTGGATTTGCGGAGTATTTATTTTTCTTGGCTTTGTGGATTAGTGTGATGGTTCTTCTGGTCTGGGCTGGCTTGGTACTTCATCCACATGGTCTGAGGCTGGCTTGAAGTGAGCTGGGCTATGACTACACACATCTCATTTTCTAGCAAGCCTGTCTTGACTCATGAATGTGACAATTATGGGTACTCAAGAGCAGCAAGATAGGACAATTCCCATTGTGCAAGTTCACCTCTGTTACTCTATTGGTCATATTATGTCGTTTGACCAAGCTCAGTGCCACTGTGGGAGGGGAGGACCTGAGTACAACACCCTAGGCTAATGCTTCCCCACACCAAGAAAAGGAGATGCTATTTCTAAGGGAAACATAACAATTTTCTCTGTGTTAAAACAACTTTCTCACTGGGCTGATGGTGAGTATTTGGGATTCTAGCATTCGAGAGGTTTCATAGGCTTGAGGATAGCCTGGGCACATGGTGAAACCCTGTCTTGAAAACCCACTGGCTGGGTTTGTAGCTCAGTGACACATTCTTGCCCACATCTTTGCCTACATACTTACCTAGTGTGGGTGAAGTTATGAGCTTGGTCCTTAGTACCCATGAAATAAACAACAAACCAAAAAAAATCCCCACCAATTTATTTGTGGTAGAATTTGGGTTACATTTTGGATATTCTCTTAGGTTACATTTTGGATATTCTCTTAATCCAATGATCTTTGCCCCAAATAACAGAGTCTATGACTGAATCAAAGCTTCTAGACTTCAGATGTCTGGGTCCCAGCACTTCCCACAGGAAGTTACTTCAGCTCTCTACTCTTCAGCTTCCTCCTCCTTCATAGGAAGATGAGGAGACCATCAGGCATTGACTGAGTTGGTGTACTCACAGTGCCACACGGTGCTAAAAGCAGTGCTTGCCATGTAATAAGCGCACAAAATTAGAAAGAGTGTTATTGTAATTTCAGATTACCTCCCTGGTGGAAGCCAGTGGATTCTGCTGTAAGGCAGGGATTCTGGCCACACGTGAGATGCCGTTTTTCTTACTATTATGCCTGCAGGAATCCCCTCAGACTTGCTGTAGTTAAATTAGAGGACAATTCTCACTCCCCGACATATCCAGCCAGAGGGCTGTGCCTAGGGGATTCCATCATGACATTTTCTTGTTATCTTACTGCCTAGTGGGCTCTGCTGCACAATACAAGACTTACAGCTCAGTGGCTGAGCGAGGGAAAATCATTCAACTTCACGGCATTGCCCAGGAAGAGAAAGGATGAGACAGATCTAACTGCAGGTAATTAATTCTCCTGGTGTTTTTGGATATGTGCGTCTGCTTCAATGGCTACATTTGTTAATATCAAGCAATAGGGATTTCTTTCAGAGTGATTGTAGTAAAAAATTTTAAAAAGCAGCGGAACATTTTTGAAACACTAAGCTGGCCCCCTAATCTCTGGTCTGTTTGGTATGTAAAACCCTTTATCCGGCATGAATTTTTTATGAAAGGATTGAGAACCCAAGAAATAAAAGACAGGGTATGGAAAATTGTCATGCAAGAGATGGCTTGAGCCTGATTTTTAACCAATGATATTCAGGCCTGCCAGGTCCAATCCATAAAATTCACCCATACTTTGCTTTCCAAACAGATAAGCAAAGCCACACTCCAAAAATGCAGAAGGCACAGTTAGTCAGAAATCAGCCCTGAATCACCTGATGTGGAGAAGCATGGCCCACCGGTGAATAGTGTACATTTTGGACTTCATGTGTAGGAGAAAAAAACAAATATGATATTTGATATTTAAACCATTGTGCATAGTTGGTCTGTTTGTTAGAACTTCACCTTGACTGTAGCAATAGGTGTCTTACACTGGACACAGGTCTTGGAGTCTGATCTCCCAGCAGCTGTGGGAGTATCTAGCTAGTTTAGTATCCTGAGAAAGGGTGATCTCAGTTTTTGTACCCTGACTCAGGAACTGAGGCCCATTTAGGATGCTGCCCACCTCTTTCTGGGCTCAACTAATCCATCTAGATGCCTGTTCATTTCCAAGGTTCTCAGCTTTGTGCTCCACAGAACTTCCCAGCTCCATGGGGGCCAGCTGTTTGATCCCAGTTACCAGCCAAGAAGAGCTGCACACAGTGGGTGGCACCACCTCATAACAGATAAATATGCTGCAGACAGCAAAGCAGGAGGGTGGAGCCAGCTAAGTCCTCTGACCCCAAACTTGGAGCTACAGGATTTGGGGGTTGTCGTCCTGAGTTTTGGTCTTACTTTGGTCCAATATTTCCTGACTATGTCTTGACTCCTCTCTTTTGGAATAGTAATGTATATTCTTTGCCATTGTATGTTGGAAGTATGTAGTGAAGAGACTTTGAATTTTGGACTTTCAAAATATGTTGTGACTGAAAGCCCTGGAAGATAGAGGGACCCATGGTTCCATGAACCTCATGATGGTACCCCAATGTATAGAGTTCAATGGTTATTTCTATTATTTTTGGAGGTACTAGGGCTTGAAATCTAGACATCTAGCAGGCTAGGCTAGGACTCTTTATGGAGCGTCACCACAATCTCCTCTGTACCCCAGATGCAGATGCAGTCAATGGCATCCTCAAAGCTAAATGTCAACAAGGGATCCTTGCTGGCAAAACCAGCAGCTGAAGTGACTGGGAAGTGTGTGAGCAAATGTTCTCTGAGGACACTGGAAATGAAATGGAATGCATAGGGAGGAACATAGAAAGACTGGACACCTTTAAAGATACTCAAAGTGAGGTGATGTCAGGATTCTGTGATGTCTCAGAATGGGCCATTGCCATAGTGAAGGCTGTGGACTAGGCCTGAGGGAGTACAGGGTCTACTGGGGTTGGCAGGGATACAGAGCAGGAGCAATTGGGTAGGGAGGCTGGGACTGTGTGGTGGTCGGTTAGGATCCCTCATTCCTGGGATGATGGTCTAATTTAACCCTGGTGTGATGTACAGTGAGTATGGAGTCTCAGAGGCTGTGAGTCATCTCATGTCCCTGAAGTGTCCTATATCACACAGGACAGTGTCCATGGTAAGAAGATATGATGACAGCAGGGATCAGAAGGATGAGTGCAGAGGAACCAGGCATGCAAGGACACAGGGATTTGGCACCCACAACACAACAGAGAAAGAGGCCACAGGATGAGCTCACTTAACCTGTAAAACCCAAAAGACGTCTGACTGTGAAGGATGAAGCTCTGCTGTTGTGTCCCAATGCAGGGACAAGTGTCATCTCTGGCAGTCCATAGTGTCCAAGGCAGGTAGGATGCTTCAGAGATCCTGTTTTGTGGAGCTCCTAACTGTGCTACTTCACAGAAGCAGTGTTGTTTTTGTGGCCATGAGTTCCCCACAGCATAACTGAAGGCAGGGACCGAACATCAAATCCCACTGAAACACTCTCTTTTTATTTATCCATATTTGAATTATACATAAGGTCTGGATGTTTATACATATGAAGGCATGTAGCATGTATGTTCTGGGACTGAACATACTGGTGTGAGTGAAAGCAAAGGCCATATATAAACATCAGGTGTCTTTGTCTACCCCATTCCACCTTGTTTGGAAACAGGATGACTCTGGGCTCAGAGCACTGCTACTGAGAACTCAGCAGTGTCCACTGGGTCTGGGCTCACTGTGAATTAGCATGGACATGCAATAATTCACTCAGTCCTTCAGGAGGAAGCAGAACTGAGGCAACAACAGGGAGCAGATGATCTGATACATCATGACTCATAGATTTGGATGGCTTTGAACAAAGCTCAGAGGTTAGTTTACTAATTAGTCAGTCTTTCCATTAAGTTTTTTATTCATGTATTTACTTGACCTGTACTGATCTTGTGGTGGTAAACAAACCCAAGATCTCCGGTGTGCCAGGTGAGCTGTCTGGCATGGAGCCCATCACAACTGAAGATTAAAATTTAACGATGTTGAGGGGAGTGCCTGGGGAACAAAGGTTTCACTCACCTTTACACCCTCTCCCCAGAAACATCAGATAGCACCCTGAGGGTTAATGTCTACCAGGGGACCAAGCTGACAAAAGCAGTAACTGGCATGGCTGGGCAGGGTGGTGGTCAGAACTGTGAATGAAGACGATGTGCTGTCCCCTGGCCACCCCTCCCAAGGCTGAAGGTACTGAGAGGAAGAAGACCGGGAGGAAGGAGACTGTTTTTCACTAAGGCAGCTCCAAGAGAAGCATCTGTGACAAATGTTAGGCTAACAATGGCCTGAACCTCCTTAGGGCTCCTTGAACATCAGTAGCTTGAGAGAAAAGGCACCTGGGCAGGAGAAGCTGGGACACCTCAATGCCCTTTAAGGTTCTCAGAATGAAGTGAGGTCAGGACACTGTGTTGTAATATTAGGAGTCATTGCCATGGAAAAAAGTAGGCCTTGGCTTGAGGGCAACATTGTCCATTGGGGTGGGCTTGGAACACAAGACTTTGGGTCACAGGGCTGCTTTATGGGTTAGAAGACATATTCATGGGCTAAAGACTGCATCTACATTTTTCTATAGTATACTGCTCATAAGGTGTCCTAGACTCTGTGACTGGTATTCAAAGAGGTTCTTGATACATTTGTCATCTCACAAGACAGGACACCTGGTAAGACATCAAAATAGCAAGGAATACAAGGATGTCTATAAGTGATATACCAAGTCAAGCCTGAGGGAGAGGACTCTATACACATTCCAAGAAGACAGGCCTCTGGAGGAACCTATCCAGCCAGCACCTGGTCTAAGATGCAAGGCTTCAGCCTTCCAAAGGTCGAAGATCATCTATTTACAAGATCTACCAGTGATATTCCTACAGGGAGCACATGCTGTACAAAGCATATAGGCATTGTATAGGCAGAGTTTTTCATTGGGACCACTGGTTTCCCAGTAAATGAACAGAGACTTAATATTAATTATAAATGCTCAGCCAATAGCTTAGGCTTGTCTCCAACCAGCTCTTACAACTTAAATTCACCCATTTCTATTAATTGATGTGCTGCCTCAAGGCTCACTTACCTCATCTATGAACTTTTCATGTTGCTTCTTTTGTGTCTGACTTGAGAGACTCCTCAGACTCTGCTCTTCTTCTTCCCAGCATTCTCTCTGCTCTGAAAATTCTGCCTAGCTATCAGACAATCAAGAGAGCAACACATTTTCACAGTATACAAAAAGATTATTCCATAGTGTTTCCCCCTTTGTCTAAATGAAAAAGAAAGATTTTTAACTTTAACATAGGGAATTATATACAACAAAACACTTACCAAGTAAGAATTACAGTTACAATATTCAGTCCATTTTTATTTGTCAAAGCTAGAGAAAATATTCTATTATCTAGCTTATCTTCATGAGTCTTTATGTTCTATGCCTAATTTACCTTTTATCAAAATTAAGGAAATCTATAAGTTTAATTATCTAGTCTTTAACTCCATCAAAGATCCCAGAAAGTGCAATGTTACCTAATGAAAGAGTCATCTGGATGTCTGGACAATCACCCAAATTTCTTCTGTAACATTGAGGCATGCATCTTTGGCCAAGAGGCCTAGTATATCTGACAGACATTTTTGAGAAGCAGCAAATTTTGAAGGACTGTACTACCTTGTCTCGGCAAAGTTTGGCAGTTGCTGTTTTTTGCATCCTGCTGGTCCAGTTTGGACAGAATACTGTCAGCATTTGAGGCAAGGGCAGTTTCTTTGCCCAAATGGATAACTTTTGCCATAAAGAAAACAAAACTGTATGGAATTTCTTTGGTGTCTATCATTTTCTTTTGAAGCAATTGGTGCTGTCAGGAACAAACATGTCTCACTGCCATGAAAAGCCTTAGGTTATTAAACATATTAAATGCCACATTATGTAGGTCTTTGAAGTGTTTGAAGACCATCTATTTATCTAAACATTTCTGTGTATGACATTGAAAACATACCTGACTGTAAGTTTGACTATTATAAATAATTATTAATCTATATTTCTTAATTATACATTTTTAAATGAGTTGCTTAAGCACAATACCCCAAACAAGTGTAGAAGCATACATATAGGATAGCAAAAATAACTTTAAATTTGTATCAGTAAATCAAAACCCATAACAATGTAAAGTATTTTGAAATTAACAGTTGTTTTTTGGATTAAAGTAGATTCAATAATCTACCCCTTTATCTCATTATTTCTATATCATATCCCCTTTTATTTCCTTTAGCAAGAGATCTTTGAATTTAACTCTTCTGTTGAGCTTTTTTTTCTGACTATGACTAATAACTTGTAACCACCCCCACTTAAGTGATAACAAACATCCCAAAACACATTTTGGGAATGTGGGCATTGTTTCTTCTAGATTGCTTCCTGTTGACTAGGGGCATTGGAATTTTGGGGGGAACCTTCAGAAAATTATGATAATAATTAAGTCTTGGCTGGTATATTCTGTGAGGTTGGATCATCTCATTCAGCAGCCTTGAAGCTGTTTTGGATGCAGAAATCTGAGGAGACTGTAACAGAGGCATTTTGAGATGCTGGATCAACTGAGCAATTTGTTTTTATTGGTGTCTGTCTCTTTATTCTGAAAATAAATAAACTTTTAAAGGTAACATACATTGCTTAAAGGTAATTATACTTATTAATATAAGTATAGAGTGTGTGTTGTACACAAGTTAGCCAAGGATGAGTTTTTGTTTTATGTTTGAGCAGGTAAAATATACATCACATCTTGTAGTTCCTTAGGTTTATTCCTTTATGTTTGTAGTCAGGATTTTCAGGGGGTCTTCCCCAGTCAAACTTGATCCATATCAACCTGAAACAAATCCACAGCCTCTCGTCTCCTATGGAAATAAAATGATAACTTCTTCCTCAAAGTAACATATCTTTTGACTTCCATTTTGAAATCAAGATATTTTAAAAATATATAAGTTGATTGAATCCAGCAGTTTTCATAATCCAATGTGTGTTAGCCGCTGTTGTTCCTTCATTAGCAATCAGAAAACCTGGAGACAACACAATATACAGAATCTAGACTCTTTGTGTATTTCCCATCTTTATGTGGCATATATATATATATATATATATATATATATATATATATATATATACACACACACTCATATATATAATTCACTCTATTCCTTTTTAAGGACTTTATTATTTTAAACTATTTTTTAATCTATGACTGTCTCTACCCTTTCTCTTTTTTCTCCAAAGCCTCTGCATATTTTTAAACACACTATAGCCCATTTAGAGGTTTTTTTTGTCTTGATCTGGAGTCCTAGGACTCCAGTTTCCCACCTGGGACAGGATGAAGTTCTACTATTATACTGCTCTCCATGAGTGACATTCTCAGAAGTCATCCACCGTCATGGCAGGGTCAGGTAGGGAAAGATATAAGGCATCTTGCTGTCTGGATGTTTCCACTTCAAGCTGTGTTTAATGATTGTGAAGGACATGATAGAGGCCACCATTTTCAATCAGATATGTACCTAAAACCCGAGATGCTGCAGATGGCATACTGTAAGTCTCATGACAAGAGCATCTTGCTGATAAATCAAACAGCAGAAATTGTACACCAAGATTTGGACCTTGTACATTAGGGCTGAGTATGCTCCATCCCCACAGGTATTCTTCTTCCTGGTGTTGTAGTTCCCTGGCAGGAGAAGAATGACTGGGTGTGAGCCTGTTACCAAAGAAGGATCGTAAGAGTACTTCAGGTACTTGCTCCAAGGAGCAGTCCAAAACATACCTGTATGCTTGGATAGCCTTTGACTTTCTATGAACAGAGTGAGACCTGGCCTCAGTGACCTCATATGAGGAATCCCTATCATGGTTATGGGTATTTCCTTGACCTGTTGGCAGCACAATGCTTTTCAGTGGACTGTGATTCAAAAGCAGAATAAGGTGAGCTGGGGTCCCTTTCAGGTAAGTTAGTGTAGAAATTCTTTGTGTGAAGACCTGATCTTATATCAGTGAGTGTACTTGGCAGGGGTCTTTCTTAAAAGGGTTACTAATGCAGAACTCAGTGTTTGAGAGGTTTTATAAGTCTAATACTGTGACAACTTGAGAAGAGATGCAGTAGCAAGGGCCAGAGGAACACCTCTACAGTGCATGCCATAGATGACACCCAGAGAGAGGACCCCACCCCTACAGTGGGGAAAGAGGCCAGGTGAAGATCTGCAGAGCATGCATATGCCTTTGCAAGGCAGCCTCTAGAGAGGTGGAACATTAGCCTCTGATGTTCCATCAACCACCTGTGATATTCCCTCATGGGTTAGATTGCAGAATGTAGGAAGCTCTGCATAATGTCCTGTTGGGATTCTCTTTGAGTCTCTACTTGGAAGCAACCATCTTTCCACATGAGCTCATTGGTCCTCTTCAACACAGCAAGTCAGCTATGCAACAGGAAGGACTTTCCAAACCACCTTCTTGTCCTACATACTTGGTATTTCTAATTGTGTAATGTATAATTTATATTATATGGATTGCATGCTTACATGTCTGTATCTGTGCACTATACCCTATGGATAGATCAATGTTCTGAGTAGATTTGAGATTCAAGAGAATAAAAATAAGTACTGTTCTTTATCAATATCTACCTGTTATTTTTTTTTTCCAGAAAGGCTGAAAATAGACCAAGGCTGAAAACGAAGTAACATTGAACAAACCTGGACTCTAAAGGATCCACTGCTTCATGCCTAAGAGAAACAGGTACTGGCTAGCCCTAGAAGATCAATGTACCCAGCCTAAAGTGTAAACACAAAAAAATCTTGGATACAGCCATCCAGTAAAAAGTAGCACAGGCCAAATATGGACCCTGAAGAAGGATATGTTAACAACTTAAAATGAAAGCACACCAGGCTTAACTTAACCATGAACCAAGAGACTCCAAGAAGAAGAGTTTGCTCAGGCCTAAGGTTGAACCTGATTAAGTCTGGAAATTAACACTAATATTAAATTCACATGACCTTAACTCTTACCCGGATAGTCTCAGGACAAACTAAGAATAGCAATATGGCTAGGCCAAAGCCTGAACTAAACCCTTGTCAAAACCTGATGCTGAATAAACCTAGACCCAAACCAAGAAGAGACGTATGCCTGAGCCAATCTCAAAAATTAAAGAGGCTCAGGCCAGTAAAGAAAAGGAGAATCCCTAGGCCTAACCCCTTAACAAAACTCAGGTCCATACTATAGGGTAAAAAGGGCCAGTGAAAGAATGCCCTGGCCCTGAGACCAGAGCCTGCCCCTAACCAACTCAGGACTTGAAATCTAACCAGTCCCTGAGCATAAAACCCAACCAATCTCCGAGCTTGTCTCAAGCTAAGGAATTGAAATTCTACCAATCCCCACCCTGAAAATCTTCCCCAGGAAAGCTCTGCCCTTAAGAAACACTGTACAAGCCCTGTACCTGTTTAGTTTGGGGCTGCCTTTTCCTACCCTGGCAGAGGCAGCCACTCTCCTGGATTCCTCCCTCCTAATAAATCTCTTGAGTAAGGTTTGTTGTAATGACTTTCTTTCCTGAGTCTGGAGCAGATCAGAGCTGGAGCAGAGCAGAACCGTAACACTTTGGTTTTGAAAACTTGCCCTTGCTGGAGCAGAATTCTTATACTCTGGGGAGGCTGGCTGAGCAGAGCTGTAACACTGCTCTGGAGCAGAGCAGAGAAGAGCTGTAACAACCCCACTGGGGAAACCCTCCCCTCTGGAGCAAAATCCTTACACTTGTATTAGGGAAACCCTTCCGGGAGCAAGGACTGTAATACTTTGCTGGGATAGTATTACACCACCAGAATAGAGCTGTAATACTCTGTTGGGATGCCTTTCCCTTCAGATCTGTAGATAGTCCTTGGCTTCTGACTGCCAGGATACCTTTCAATCAGAGCTGTAACACACATACAAAGAGAAGTGGGCCCAAGACATTCCCTCAAATGAATAAACCTGTGCTCAAGCAAGAAAAGAATGGTCAGTTCTAACCCTTAGCCTAAAGCAGCCATGTCAAAAACAAAGAAGAGAAGCCAGCCAGGGCCAAGCTCTAAAATAAAAAATCCAAGAAGACCTGGGCTTAATCCTTATTCTGAGTTAGCCCAGCCACAACCAAGAACAGAGTGGGTCAAGACCAAACACTGTTTTGAAGAAGTCAGAGCACACACACAACTTTTAGAAGAGATCAGGCAAAACTGAAACGGAAATGTTAATGAGCTTATCACAGATCTTGCTTCAGCTTGGCCCCAAACCCAAGTTCAAGGGACCTCTGCCAAACCACGGAAAGAAATGGTGCTGAACTAAATGCTGACCCTTAAGAGGTCCAGCCTCAAGAGGTAAAACTAAATAGGGCTTGATCCAACCTGATAAGGGAATTGTTCTGGGCCAAATTCTGGCATCCAAGTAGCAAAGGACCAAGCCATACATGAAAGGAGTTCAGGTGAACCTACCAAGACAAGAAATATACCTGACCATAAACTGATATCAGTGGAGACCAGCAGCATCCTGAGCTAGAATTAAACTCAGAAACTCTTCGCTTTTTGGATGCTGCTCACCAAAAATCTTGAACTAAAAAAAAAAAAATGAGGCTTCCTGTGCTGATGACAGACAGCCAACTGATATCAATGCAAGATGAGGGTTCTTGGACCTCAGTGAAGCTTGGCTCAATTTAAGCTCAAAGGTGTGTTGGCCACACAGCTCTTCATAAAACCCAGGATACATCTTCAAACTAATGGAGCCAGAATAACAAAATGATCTTCATGGTATCTGGACCATGCACACAGAAACAATTTTGGCAGACTTTGGCTTGATGGGTGTGTGGGCACATCCTGCAGCTATAAGGTACCTAGGTGCTATCCAGTCTTTAAGAAATCAGGAAGAGGTTGACCTCACATGTGTGTTAGCCATTATCAAGACCTCAAAGAAGTTTAGAACAACCACATCTGCAGCATTTTTGGTCTGTAATTGAAATTGTCTACATGAATTTCAAGACTGTGATCCACACAGTCTTTTCATTGAACCCATGACGCATCCTCCCATTGAGTGAGTCAGAACCTATGGCTTTCTTGGGGTCTGAGCCATACCTGGACTTAGAAGATTTTGTGCTCAGAATTTTTTCCCACTCATCTCCAGGACCCAATCAAGGTCTTAATAGTGGTAGAGTCTGATCCTGATTAAAGATGAATCTGCCTGTTCATATTTCTTGGTTAGTTAGTTGATCCTTTTCTGCACCATATCACCTATCAAGCCTCAACCAGACCTCAAACATTCTAGAAAACATTACAGTATGTTGCACACAAACTAGAATGAAATCCCAAGAACTCACACTGATACCTACGAGAATGAGGCCAAATGGCACCATGACCTCCACAAGAGTTGTTTGGTGTTCACATGCACCTTGATATCCAGGAAGCTTAGATCATACAAGTTGTATGATTTGTATCCTGACATCACAGATTCCAGAATCTCTCCTTTTTGACCTTTGCCTTCAAACTTATATGATTAGAAATGCCAAGTAACCCATCGGGCTAACAAGTTGATGACCAAGTATACAGCCACCATTTTAATGCAAATGTCTGAGGGGAAACCCTAAATCCCTGCTCTACTGGCATGTTTATAGGCTGCCCAGACACAATTGCCATGCTTCCTTACTCTCACCAGGCACTACCTAGATGGAAGAAGCTAGAATTGCACTCTGACCTCTATAGATATCTGCTTTTATATTACATAAACAACACAGTTCTGAAAACTTGTAGTTTTACATCATACTTTGTTCTGCGTCATATGCCCTAGCAATGTGTGCTTAGTTTTCAATAATTTCTATAATGTTCATCTGTTACCATGATTTATCCTGAAATGCTTCTTTTGGACCCTTTCCTATATTTCTGAGAGTGTTTTCAATCTTCATCTTGACCTTCTGGAAGCCAGGCTTGATGTGATGGTTCCTCACAAACAGCAAGGATGGTGAGTAGCACATATTTTCTTCACTTGCTATCTCCATGTATCCTGCACATATCTCTCTTCCCAGACCTCTGCTCACAGTTCAAATCTTTGCCTTTAGTTGGTCTCTCCCCCTAAATTGAGAGCAATGGGCCAAGTATGCAGGAGACCTTACCTATTTGGAAATCACAAAGATAGATTTAATAAATGGAGGACTCTTGAACAACCACTTCTGAGTGCAAAATCAGATTTGCACCAGTTTTAGAGAGTTGCTGATGAAGGGCCATGAGGGAGAGGAGGAACAGAAGGTTCAGTGTGGGTCACAGGGATCTAGGAATCTAGAAAAATTTTCAACTGAGACTCCACATGAGGATGGAAGCACTCATAGCCATAATGCATGCATGGGGCCACAGTAGAGTTGAGTACAAATTCATGTTAAAAAACAGTCACATGTGCTCTGTTCTTTCAGTTAGAGGAATTAGGGGCTGTAATGTTGCAACCCCAGGCTTGTCTCTGGTGATCTTTGGTATCTCAGGTGGCATGTTTGCTGGCATGTTCTCTATCCAGCTACATACCTCTTCCCTTCTACAATCTTGGCCTCTTAGTAGGACATCTATGGTCACAGATGTTTTGCGTTCCTCCTGTTGTGATTCACTCTGGTCCCTATACTCTCATATGAGTCCTTTATGAGTGAGATGCAAATTCTTCAGGCAGTGTGAATACAGAAAGACCCAAGACCATATCATGTTACAAAAACTTTGACATGGAATTTCAGATGACCTTCTAAGGAGGTCTGATCTTTAGATACGTGCCTACTCACACTTATGGAATGGGACTTGTGGACTCTGAGTGCAAGGCACTTGGGTCAGCATCAGAGGCAAGGATGGTTCATGCAGTTTACAAATATCAGCGAGTTAGAAACAGAACAAACTGTCCAGGGAATAGGTCTTGAGTCCTACTAAAAGTTGAGTCATCTTAATCAAAATTTTTATCCAATTCCTTGTTCATCATTCTATTGATGATTTGAGGACCCATGAATGGTGAGGAACTATACCAGTGAGCCCAGAGATAAACACACTGAGAGCCTGCCAGTAAACACCTGGAGCTTTTAGCATAAGCTCAAGCATGTCAGTAAAGGAAGGCTCCCTAAATCCTGAAACCAAAGAACCTGGATAAACCCAAAAGAAAACCTCAGGACAAACACCAAAAGGAAAGTATTCCAGTCATAACATCAATCCATACTAGCCTAGAAAAGACTGCAGACATCAGGAGTTATGGATCAAACCATTTCCATAAATAATCCTGGAATAAACCAAGTCCCCAAAGATGGTGGGTACCCTGAAACCAGAGGTCTTCTAGTCAACTGCTCAAACACAAAGAACCTGTCAGGAGGAACCTACTTTTGAGTTGCTGGTCATAGGCCTCCAATAGGCTTCCCAAACAATACAGGCTAATGCTGTTGCCCTTGGTCACTTCCCAGAAGTTGAAGGTAATGCCCTGGTGCCTAAAACACCAAACACTTGGGACACAGGACTCAGAGACTTAGACCTGTATGTGACCCTAAATATGTGTCCATGAGGACTAGCTTTCATAATTCTATAAAAGCTGCCAAGGGAGCGAAGTATTCAATTATTATGCCTATTAACCACAAAATGACCAACATGGCAACATCACTAAAGTTATAATAATGGTGCTCATATTTGGTAGTAATCAGTCTGTGTAATCGCACTTAAGGCTTGCTCATCAGCAGTGAAATCTGGCTGTGTACTGGAATCCTAGCCAACTCCACGTGACTACTAAGGTCATGGATCTTATAGAAGAACCAAATACTGACACTTTATTAAGTCATAATTCCTGCAATCTCAATATTTATCCTTATACCCACAGGCAAGCTTAACTCTCAGCACTCATCAAAGTAGCTTGTGTTTGCAGCAGCTGCAGCAGACCATTTCAGAAAAACCACAAATGGTCCAATGCAGAGAAGTACTGACTGTGGGGAAATCAACATCAACAGATACCTCTACAACACAACCCTTCCTTCTAAGACTCAAGGGTCATTGAACAAGAGGAACCAGAAATATTTTAGAGCCAGAGGACCTCACATTCTACTGCTAGAGGTGGGTTTCTTGTAGAAATGACATGAAGGTGTACCCATGAACCCACAACACTATGGGTGCCTGAAAAAATACCTCAATACCATAACATCATTAGACATGCTGGTATGTTTGGGGGAAACCATGTGGCTTTACCCCTAGACAAAGTGGAACAGGTGGCTAAGCAATGTTGAGAATTAGTCCTCCCCAGGGATGATCCTTAATGTTCACCAGTAACTACAAGATAGCCTGAAAGGGAACAAGAAACAGGAAACAAATATAAATGTAGCTATATATTTATCCATTTATATATAGTTATATATCAATAATAACCAAATAGAGGCTTTTTACGCAAATAATATATTTAGTTAGTCCATGTTAGGTATAAAACTTTTTGGGAGGTAATTCATTATAGAAAACCCAATGAAACAAGACACTTTGGCTAGACCAAAGTATATCACAGTATGTGAAAATTAGGTTCCAAATCAGAGGACACTTCTTAATGTGTTTTTCAATGTCAAAGTTTTTCAGCTGTTTGGATCAATCAATATTTTGTCAACCACGAATATTTTGTTTTGATTTTATAGGCTAGATTTTGTTAGAGTCTAGGCTAGCCTTGAACTAATAATATCAGTCATCTTGTCTCTGTATCTCAAGTGATCATATTCAGGGACCACCGTGCCTGGCTCTATTTCTAACTTCTGCAATAATAGCCACCTCTTTAGATGAAAGTGTATTAACAGATAAGGCTTGCATTCTTTTGACACCTGACCTCCATGTGGGGGCTATAAGATTCTACAGGGAAAGGAAGGATCAAGAACAGTGGAATACATCAAAACATGTTGAACCAAGGCCAATCCTAAATATAACACCAGTAGCATAGACACTGAGAGAAACAGTCAATCAGTGGGACCTCTTGAAACTGAGAAGCTTTTGTAGAGCAAAGGATATGGTCAACAAGGCAAAGCGACAGCCTACAGAATGGGAAAAGGTCTTTACCAACCCCACATCTGACAGAGGACTGATATCCAGAATATATAAAGAACTCAAGAAATTAGACATCAAAATGCTCAACAGTCTAATTAAGAAATGGGCTATAGAACTAAAGAGAGAATTCTCAACAGAGGAAACTCAAATGGCTGAAAGACATTTAAGGAATTGCTCAACATCCTTAATTATCAGGGAAATGCAAATCAAAACAACTCTGAGATACCACCTTACGCCTGTCAGAATGGCTAAGATCAAAAACACTGAAGACACCTTATGC
The DNA here is from genome assembly GCA_902168415.1 of Peromyscus melanophrys. NCBI lineage: Eukaryota > Metazoa > Chordata > Mammalia > Rodentia > Cricetidae > Peromyscus > Peromyscus melanophrys. The sequence continues at coordinate 22,804 of CABHPR010120738.1, read as the reverse complement.
TGGAGAGGATGTGGAGTTAGGGGAACTCTCCTCCACTGCTGGTGGGAATGCAAGCTTGTACAACCACTTTGGAAATCAATATGGCGCTTTCTTAGAAAATTGGGAATCAATCTCCCCCAAGATCCAGCTATACCACTCTTGGGCATATACCCAAGGAATGCTCAATCATACCACAAGGGCACTTGCTCAGCTATGTTCATATCAGCATTGTTTGTAATAGCCAGAACCTGGAAACAACCTAGATGCCCTTCAACTGAAGAATGGATAAATAAAATGTGATACATAGACACAATGGAATACTACTCAGCAGAGAAAAACCAATCTATTTAAAGGTTACACTGATAGTGTTTCTCCATGGGGCACTGAAGAACGGGTTAAAATCATAAGGATATTTAATAAAATTCCACATAAAAGCTAATGTAAATTTTAATGTAAATTAATAGCCAACAAGGTGTTCTATCTTATGCATTATCTTTAAATAGTTCTATGAGATGGTCTTCCTTGTACCTACATTATTTAGCCATTATACTGATTCTTCAAGGAAGGGTTTCTCTATTTGTAATTTTGCAAATGTGACCACTCAGGACGTACTGGTTGGCTTATTAGAACATGATGGGGCTGAACAATCCCAGGTGTCAACATCACGCAATGTGCTCAAATATAACGCTCTGTCCTTTAAGGCTCAAATAGTAGTAGTGAGGCAGAAATGGATTCTTCTTAAAACTAAGTAGTGGAGTCACACAACTTTCCAATTGTTCCTGTTTCAGTCAGGATCCAGGGTAGTTCACAATTAAGTTATTTACTCCCCAAAACCCAGCTGAAGCTATCAGATTAATGGTGCACAGAGGACAGGATAGAAAGTATGTTTTCTTTCTCCCTTCCTTCCTTTTTTTTTTTTTTTTGTTTGTTTGTTTTTGAGACAGGGTTTCTCCATGTAACAGCTCTGGCTGTCCTGGAACTCACTCTGTAGACCAGAAGGCTGCCCTCAAACTCATAGAGATCCACCTGCCTCTGCCTTCTGAGTGCTGGGATTAAAGGCATGTTCCAGCACTGCCCAACTTTTAAGTGTTTTGTTGTTGTTGTTGTTTTTTTTTTAACATTTGCATATCCAGATATCAAAGGGCAAAGACAGCATTCTGCTTACTTGCATGAATGGAACCCTGCTGGCTACAGAACATCCGTAAAAGAAGGCAGAGTATGAGGCTCAGACGTTTGAGCTAGAGAAGCAGTGCTGTACTGTGTGTCTTCCACATTAATTTACCATCATGCCCTCCTAATACAAGCTTCCTTCATGTCACATGAATGACTCTAGCAGAAGCTGCAGCACAATGAATGGAAATTAGAGGGTGAGGCTGATAAAATTCCTATCCCAGGATTACCAAGCAATAAAACACACATGTTGCTAAGGTTCACCAAAATCAGATCCTGGGCTTACCAAGCCATAAAATGCAGGTATCATGCTGATCCGCATGGGGTCCTGTATAAGCACATGTGTACCACATGCCAAGGATGAGGGGGTCTTTCAGTACTGACCATGCCTTTCAGTAGCCGTGGTGATTCTGATGAAAGTGTAAGAGAGGTTATGAGGAAAAAAAATCACGCTGGAACTGTATCTTGGAGGATTACCGCTGCCGTCATTTGGGGCCCTGGGGAAAAGTGTTTTTAGAAGCACAGATGATTCTTAGCTTTTTTTTTGGATCAAACTGGAGGCCTCGCTGACATTTTCCTCACATCAAAGTGAGGTTTTCATAACCACTGGGTGGCTATCTTCTGTGACTCAATTTAGCCTGTTGCTCAAGATCATGATAGCATCTGATCCAGGAAACACCCATTAAGCAACTACTGAGTACACAGATTCTGAATGTAGAAAAGGAAAGGGGCACAGTTCTCTCTGAGAGCAATGTCTCTGGAAGACATGAACCCGCAGTCACTGAGCTACAATAATTCCGGTGTGCAGCAGGTGGAGGAAGTTGCTGTCAGAGACCACCTACTGACAGGGCTGCAGAGTGGTGGTTCATGCCCCTGTGCTTGCTTTATATTCACAGACCCAACTTTAGCCCAAGATGTCTGCACCTGCTCTTGGGCCTGCATCTCAGGAAACCCTCTCAGGAACTTCCACCTGGATGCAGCCACTGAACACACGTCACAGAAAAACCAAATTCTGAGCCCTTGAAACACAAAATTCTTCACATACACAATCGTGATTTTCTAAGGCACAGATGGGTCCAAGGACTCAGACGTCCCTCTGGCCTCTCTCTTTTGCATTTTATTGCCTTTATTTTTAGAATTCTCATCTTGATAGGAGGCTTTGGGGTTTTCAGGATGGCATCTCCACAGCTCAGCAACTTTAGGAAGGAAGGTTCTATTTTACCATCATTTTAGTATGACCCATGGATTGAATCTCATTGTATCAACTTGAGCCATGTGACCACCCCTGAGTAAATCATGTAACCAGAGTAACGAAATAACCTGCTTAGCTATGGTGACTCATCTTGTCTGTCAACTCCCATGCCATAAGGAGTCCTGGTGGGTTCATGGGTGGCTCTGCAACCTGCAACTCATGCGGTGATCGAGGGATGGAGAAGTGGTGTCATGAAATGCCTTGCATCCTCTGCTTCATTGCAGCTTTTCCTATTTACTTCCGTTCCTAGACATAAACCCCTGCAGAGCACACCCTGCATCTGGTCCATCACAGCCCGTGACCCTGGGTGTTCTTCTCCCATCACAGGTGGTCCATAAATCAGGCTTCCGCCAAGTCATAGACACCCAAGCTCTTTCTTACTTTCCTTAGTGAAATTACTTTGCAAATCCCTGTGTGGAAGGGAGTGCTCATTCCAGCAAATACATCTTCATGTAAAAGGCGCAGACTTCTGAGCTTGTATAGTTCCCAATTTCTGGGTTAACAAATAAATTTGAACAAAATTAATGAATGTGTCAAATTTTCTGAGGCTTTGATGACTCAGACTCATTGGGTAAATGTTTCCATTGAATGAAACAGATTTATCTTTCTATTGTTCATAACTGTAGGTCATTTAATAGATGAGGCAGGCGGAGGCTTCTGTGGAGACAGAATTCTGAAGCTGGAAGATAAAGGAGGTTTTCCAAGCATCTGGAAAGTTTGGGGGCTAAACAAGGTTAATTAAAATTAAAGAATGGAGTTCACATTGTTAGGGTTGAGATTCCGGGAATAATCCACCACAAAAGACTGGGTTTGAGCAAGCCAAAATTTTATTTAGAAAAACTGATATCAGGGAGGTGGCAGAGTTCAGGCTCCAGACTGCGTCCCAGAGGAGGAAGCAGTAGCCAGTTTTAAAGGGAAAAACCACAAAAAGACAGTTCCTGAGTCCCATCCATCATAATGTAATACAAGGAGAAATGGTTGGGGACTTTCCATAGGGTACACTTTCAGCCTACCGGGGGTCATGTGGTTTGGTGGCCCAGACTCAGCTCTGAGCCAATCACTCAGAAGGACTGAATGTGTGTGATTTGGCCTCATTCTAAGAAGGGGACTAACACTGTGTAAGTGGGTTGGGGGCTGTAGCCTAGCCTCAGGAAATTGTGGGTAACAGCTCAGAGTAGAACAAACTGGAACAAACTGGGGTTCTTGCTGTTGACTAGAATCTAACATTCCCCCCTCTTCTTGTGGGTCATCAGGTCATTGATATCAGGGGTCCAGGTCCTGTAGGGGACTGTACTGGGCCCATAGGACTAGGAGCTTAACTGCATTAATTTTCTTTTGAATAAAACAGGAGACAGAGTTTAGTAGGCTAGGGGCACATAGCATGATTAATAGAATTATAACTAAAGGCCCAGCCACTCCTGTTTTCAGGGCAGTAATCCATAGTGACCAGTAGAAAAGGGATTCAGACCAGCCCTGCGTAGCTGATCAGGCTTGTTCCCTTTCCCTCGATTTTTTCTGACTGAGCTTAGACTTTCTTTGATTACTCCCATATGGCTAGCACAGAAGCAGAAGCAGCACTGTTCTCCCAGGACTATACAAAGTCCCCCTTGTTGAAGGAAGAGGAAGTCCAATCCTCTCTCATTTTGTTGAACACCTTCACCAACAAGCCAAGAGAGGATGTTAGGTGGTCCATAGATTTTTCTAGGATGGCCAAATCTTGGTCCATCTGACTCCCCAGAGCCCAGTAATTTAGCTCTCCCTTAATGAGGGCTGAGGTAAATACACCAGCTACTCCTGCCATCCTGAGACTTACCAACAAGAGGATTAGAATGGGTGTGGCCCTGGGTCTGCCATGAGAGAGGTAAAGGTTGAGATGTTCCTGTGCCCCTTCTCCAGAATAATAATACACTTGGGGAAGGAGCTTGACCAGGTTTCAGAACTGGGCAGATTCTGACACAACAAAGGGATTTATACAAGGCGTGAGTCCCGAGGAGCAAGCAAACCAAGAGCTGTGGGGTAGTACCAAGAGGAGTGTGGAGTTTCCAGTATCCTGGGCCTGCAGTTTCAGGGTTTTGTTACTGTGTCTCTGGTACTGGGAGCATTCCATATAAGCAGGAGAGTGGAAGCAAGTCCCTTGACCACCAAGGTTTATTTTGACCTCCTTTCCCCAGGAGCAGAGTTAACCATGGCTGTTTTGTGTGACGGGCAGATTCCTGATATGATATTTTCAACCCCCATACTTGCTGTGCAATCTATTCCTATATAATGGTGGGGGGCGGGGCTGAGGTCAAGACACAGCCAGCTGTCCTACGTAGGTCTGGAGAGGAGGAGTTTAAAAGATTATACACATATTCCAGAAAGAGAAGAGATCCAGAGACCTCTTGATCGGCCTGGCTAGGGACCAGGGCCTGGGCCATTTTCCCTCCTCGTCATGGGGCTTGGGCAGGTATAGTTGTAGGGCCTAAAATATCACCCCCATCTTGAATAGGATTCAGTACTTGGTTAGGGCTGATGGGCTCTGGGGTTTGTTCCATACATGGGGGAAATTTCTGGATGGTGAAAAGTGTCCCACAATCCTTCCAGTCCTGGAAGTACATCCACAGTTCCCATGTTTTCCATGCTGCCAAGGCAGTGAACAAACTGTTATAAACAGTCATTTGTATCTGATTTAACTTTCCCACCTGTTGGCCAGATTGACATTTCTCCCTCCTAATGAGAGGATCCCTATTCTTATCTTTTTCCTTTACTCATGGCCCATGTGTCTCACATCCTCAGAAGGAGTAATAGTTCTCAGCTATATCACAATTTGGTTTTCTCACTGGGCAGTCACAGAAGGAATATGTAGCCAGGTTGGGTCCTAAAGTTTGATGTCCACAGCCATAATCATGGTACCCATATGCATACTCATAACCCCCCCTGGACTTGTGGGGAGCCTTCCAGCCCAGCAGGGCACAGAGATCCACATGGAACATGGATGACCTGTATATGGTGACATTGGCTATTATAGTCCCATCCATAGTATGGAATAGGACCCATAACATCAGGACTGGCATATGTGGGTTGCTAGCACTTTTCAAACTCATCAGGGGTGTAGTGAAAATTCTAATTGGTCTTAATAATAAAAACCCAGAGTCAGATATAGGGATAAATGTTGAAAAATCAGAGAGACAAAGGAGCAAGCCAGAGCCACTTTTTACCTTGCCAGCTCCTCAGCCTGAAAAGGGGGGGGGGAAGCTCCTGTCTCCTCCCACCTTATATTCCTCTCTCCACTCAACTTCCTGTCTCCACCTCCCTAGTGCTAGGATTAAAGGCAAGTACCTCCCAAGCCCTGGGATCAAAGGTATGAGATCCAAGAGCTGGGATCAAAGGCATGAGCCTCCACTGCCTGGCTCTGTTTCTTTTAGACTGGATCAATCTTGTGTACCCCAGGGTAGCCTTGAACTCCTTATCTTCCTGCTTCCTCCTCCCAAGTGCTGGGATTAAAAGTATGTGCCACCACTGCCTAACCTCGATGGTTAACTAGTGGCTAGCTCCACACTCTGATCTCCAGGCAAGCTTTATTTGTTAGATCACAAACAAAATATCACCACACTAGGGGGAGTAGGAAAGTCAGGTAGATATGAGTCTCAGCTTTAGTGGGTCCTGTGGGTGGTGTTATACAGTCCACCTTTGGCTGTCCTTGTTGGGCTGTCCATCTGGAACTGGCTTTAGGTGGGAGTGGTGCACCCAGGATTTGATTCTGTCTACTTTCACCACTGATGGGGTGGTTAGGATAATCGTGTGGGGTGCCTTCCAATGAGGCTGAAAAGATTCCTTTTGGTGACATCTGACCCAAACAAGGTCTACTGGCTTGTAGCTATGAGGTTTTGGGGTGGGGAGGTTGATATAGAAATATAGGATATTGATATGATAGGATAAAAGGGTAGATTATTGAATCTACTTTTAAAGAGCAACTTGTTTAAAATGTTTTACATTGGTATAGATTTTAATTTATTGATACAAATTTAGAGTTGATTTTGTTATTATATATATAATTTCTACTCTCGTTTAAGGTATTAATGTTTGTGAAGCTCATTTAAATTGTAATGGATACTTAAAAATACAGATTAATAATTAGTCTTCTATGATAGTCAAACTTATAGTCATGTTAAGTTTTCTAGGAATACATAGATATAATTCAACTAGGTAGATAATCTTCAAAAACTTCAAAGACCTACAGAATATGGCATTCAATTTTTTTCCACAGTTAATTACTTAGTGACTTTATTTCTTCTCTTATGTCAGCCCTAGAAAATATACTGTGTTGGCAAAAAAGAAGCTGTGCAATGAACATGAAATAAAATATCATTCTGAGTTTTGGGGTTGAGGTTTGATCATTTGGAGTTACATGGCTCTCTCCATGGCCTGGTTCCCAGGGTCAGGCATTTAGAGCTTCCAGGCGGTTGTCATCATGATGATGAAGTACACATCGGTGTCAATAGATGCACTCACACCTGCATAGTAGTTCATGAACTCCTCAGGGGTCACCTCTTAGTCCAATCGGGTGCTGATTGGCTCTGTCTCAGGGAACAGTTGCAGTCTCGGAGCGAATGTGGCATTTAAAATGTTGTAAAAAACTTAAACTTTCTGGACAGTGAGACACATCTGCCCTCGCAGCACCGATTTACTTCAAAGAGAAAGATGGACGTTGAAGACATTCCATATGCAGTTTATCTTCTTCTTGGCAAAAATAGCCATTTGGGCAAGAAACTGTTCTTGCCTGGACTGCTTGACAAAATGTTGTATCAACTGGACATGCAGGACCCATAGGAAGGTGACCACTGAACTTTGCAAGGCAAGATGGTCTTTCAGGTCTCTGCTTCACAGAAGAAACTGCCAGACACTCTACAGGATACACAGAAGTGACTGAGATACTCTAGGCCTGTATGCTGAAGAATGGATGCCCCAACGTAGCAAAAGAACTTTGGGTAACTCTCCAGGTAGCCAGCTGTCTCTGTCATTCTAGATTTTTGGAAGTTGCTTACAATGTTCTTCTTGTTTACTTAGGTAATATCGTATCCTTCTGAGGTCTTTGATGTAGTTGAAGACTAGATAGTTATAACTTTCCTTGGTTATGATAAAAGATAAATTAGATATAAAACTTTAGACTCACAAATATAGTATAGATAAAATATTTTCTTTAATTTTACAAAATACAAATAGACTAGATATTGTAACTATAATTCTTGCTTGACAATTGTTTTGTTATATGTAATTTTACTATGTTAAAGTTAAAAAAAACTTTCGAATAGAAAGAAAAGGGAAATGATGCGAGATGTTGTTCTGTATGCTGTAAATATATGTTGCTCTGATTGGTTGATAAATAAAGCTGTTTGGCTAATGGTGAGGCAGAATAAGGTTAGGTGGGACATTCTAACGAGAGAGAGAGAGAGAGAGGAAGGAAAACAGAGAGCAGAGAGATGCTGCTAGCTGCCACCAGAAGAAGCAAGATGTAAAGTACCGGTAAGCCACACCACATGGCAAAGTATAGATTTACAGAAATGGGTTAATTTAAGATGTAAGAGCCAGCTAGCAAGAAGCCTGAGCCATTAGGCCATACAGTTCGTAATTAATATAAGTCTCTGTGTGTTCATTTGGGTCTGAGTGGCTGCAGAATGTGACACATCTTAAACAAAGATTCTGCAACATTTCCCCCTTTTTGTCTAAATAAAAATGAAAGGTTTTAACTTTAGCATGGTAAAACTACATGCAACAAAATAATTATCAAATAAGAATTACATTTACAATATTCAGTCCATTTGTATTTAGTAAATTCAGAGAAAATACTCCATTTTCTATCTTATCTTAGTGATTCCAAAGTTTTATACCTAATTTCTTTCTATCATAACTAAGGACAATTATAATTCTATTTAGTCTTTATCTCCCTCAAAGACCCCAGAAGGACTACTACCTAACAACAGAGACATCTGGCTGCCTGGACAGTCACCCAAAGTTTTTCTGCAAAGTTGGAGTATTCATCTTCAGCCTGCAGGCCTAGAATAATTGGCAGACTTTTCAGTGAAGCAGGAAATTTGAAGGATTGTACCACCTTGTATTGGCAAAGCTCATCAGTCACTTTCCTCTGTATCCTGAAGAATGTCTGGCAGACTCTTCTGTGAAGCAGGAATCTCAAAGGACTACCCTGCCTTGTCTTTTTCCTGTGTCCTGCTTGTCCAGTCTATTCCTCATATTGTCAGCACTCAAGGCAAGAACAGTTGTTTGCCCAAATGGTTAGCCACACTGAAAGCAAACTCCTATGGAGTTTCTTCAATGTCCATCATCCTTTTATGAAGTAATTGGTGCTGCCAGGAGCGGATGTGTCTCATTGTCATGAAAAACCTTAGGTTATTAAACATCTTACATGCCATATTCTGTACATCTTTGAAGTATTTAAAAATCATCTATCTGTCTAAAATATACGTGTTTAACCTTGAAAACATACCTAATGTGACTATACATTTGACCATTATAGATTAACTACTAACATTTCTTATACATTGCATTTTTAAATGAGCTGCATAAGCACAATACCTTAAACAAGAGTAGAAACAAATATACAGTATAACAAAAATAACTTTAAATTTGTATCAATATAACAAAATCCATGCTAATGTAAAATATGAGATTAATAGTTGTCTTTTTATCCTATATTCCACTAAATGACAACAAACATCCATAACTCACTAAGTAACAAAAAAAACCCCATCCTACCTCTTGGGAATGTGGGCATCATGTTCTCTAGACTGCGTTCTGTTCTCTGTGGACAAAGGCATCTTTAGGGGTCCTTGAGAAAATTGAGATAATGCCCAAGTCCTAGGAAGACCAGCTGTAACCTTTGTTGAGATATATATCTCACTTGTCAAGATTCAGGAGGTCTCCCCTAATCAAACCTGATCCACATTAACCCTGAAGGAATCCTCAGCCTCTTGTTTCCTGTGGAAACTAAAGCGAAACCTCTTCCCCAGTGTAATACATTTTTTTTACTTCTTTTTTAAAGTTAAAGTAGCACTAAACTACCTAGGTTGGTTTAATTCAGCAGTCCCTTTCACAATCCCATGTCTCTCAGCAGCTGCCATTTGCTCATCAGCATTCAAAAAATTCAAAATAAACACAATACTACATAGGATTCAGACTCCCTGTGTATTTTCCATGTATTACTTTTACTCCCTCTTTAAAGACTTTATTATTTTAAAATGATTTATTTCTTTTTATGACTGTCTGTACCCATTTTCTTTTCTTTATTAAGCCTATGCACATTGTTAAACACACTGTAACCTGTTTAGAGTTTTTTTTCCCCCATCTGGACCTCTTCTACTGCATATCTTTCAGCTTTTTTTGACTGTGTGAGAAACTTTATACTGCTAAGTTACAGCTGGGTCCTCTGTGTGGCTCTAGTGGCTGGCTCCACCCCCTTCTCAGGTCCATGAAAGCGGAGTCCTTTTTTAAAAAATATTTTATTTTATAATTAACTTAATTTTACATATCAGCCATGGATTCCCCTGTCCTCCCTCCTCCCAATCCACCCCCCATTCACACCTCCTCCAAGGCAAGGTCTCCCCTGGGGAGTCAGCCAAGCCTGGTAGACTCACCTAAGGAAGATCCAGTCCCCTCTTCCCTACACCCAGGCTAAGCAAAGTGTCCCAGCATAGGCCCCAGGCTCCAAAAAGCCAGCCCATGTACCAAGGACAGGTTCCAGCTCCACTGCCTGGGGGCCTCCCATACAGTTCAAGCTAATCAACTGTCTCACTTATCCAGAGGGCCTGGTCCAGTTCCATGGGGACTCTTCAGCCATTGGTTCACAGTTCATGCATTTCCACTAGTTTGGCTATTTGTCCCTGTGCTTTTTCCAATCATGGTCTCAATATCTCTTGCTCATACAATCCCTCCTCTCTCTCACCGATTGCACTCCTCGAGCTCCACTTGGGGCTCAGCCTCGGATCTCTGCATCCACTTTCTTAAAAAATGGGCTATAGAGCTAAACAGGGAATTCTCAACAGAAGAAGCTCAAATGGCTGAAAGACATTTAAGAAATTGCTCAACATCCTTAGTTATCAGGGAAATGCAAATCAAAATGACTCTGAGATACCATCTTACACCTGTCAGAATGGCTAAGATCAAAAACACTGAAGACATCTTATGTTGGAGAGGATGTGGAGCAAGGGGAACACTCCTACACTGTTAGTGGGAATGCAAACTTGTACAGCCACTTTGGAAATCAATATGGCACTTTCTTAGAAAATTGGGAATCAACCTCCCTCAAGACCCAGCTATACCACTCTTGGGCATATACCCAAGGAGTGCTCAATCATACCACAAGGAAAGCTAAGTCTTACACTTGAAGCCTGGTCCAGGGATGTGTTTGACCAGGAACTGCATTCAAACTTCCTGGCTCTAGGAAGCCAGTGCCTGCACTGCCACAGGCATTTTTACTTAGCTTGCCATTTCTATTTAGAGCTGCTGGCTTATCAGCAGTGCCTCTTAAAAAAGCTCTGTTCTTTATATCTTTTTATTTTTTTCTCCTCCCCCCACTTCCCATCTTTTTCAGGCCCCAAGTGGATATTCAAGCCTTACATTGGTATGCCAAAATATAGTTTTTTTTCTCTGTGGGGGCCCAATACCCAGCTCCCAAATAACTACATGGAGACTTATTCTCACTTATGAATGCCTAGCTTTAGCTTGGCTTGTTTCTAGCCAGCTTTTCTAACTTAAATTATCCCATTTCTCTTCAACTACATTTTGCCTCCCTGGGCTTTGTTAACCTTTCTTTATTCTATATATCTTTCTTTCCTTCTTACTCTGCAGCTGGCAGTGTGCCTGTGTGGCTGGCTTCTGGCATCCTCCTCTTCTCTTTTTCTCATTCCTTGTTCTCTGCCCTAGATTTCTCCTCCCATTTATTCTCTCTGCCCACCAGCCTCACCGATTTCCCTCTCTCACCTAGCTATTGGCCATTCAGCTCTTCATTAGACCAATCAGGTGTTCAGGTAGGCAAAGTAACACAGCTTCACAGAGTTAAACAAATGCAGCATAAAACAATGCAACACATCTTTGCCTCATTAAACAAATGTTCCACAGCATAAATGTAACACATCTAAACTAATATTCCACAACAGTGTGTACCAAGGAGATTGGCAGGGGACTAGAATCCCTGCCTCCCTAAAGTGGTTGTTGTGAGTCTTGATGCCTCTTTGTGCTTCAGATTTCATTGGGTATTGCTTAACTCAGACAAGTTCCACTACCAGCTTCAATTGACTATGGTTGGGGCTGAGTATTGTACTAACCCAGGAGGGTTACTTTCTGCCTACACTAGTGGGAACTTTCATTGGAGTTCCTCTAACAGAGAGTCTTCTTCTTGTGCCAAAGCTTTCACTCCAGGGAAATCAAGGAGGTATTCCACCCCCTAGGTGAAGAGTAATGAAGATTCCAGGGTTTGGGACCCTCCACTGAGGGAAATCTAGTCTTATGGTATCTCCTTTGAAGATAATCTGAGCTCTCAATTTGTGTAGCAGGTCTCGTCCCAGGAGGGGATAAGGGCATTCAGGGATCACTGTGAATGAATGAGTCACCATGCCTCTCTCTAGATTGACCTTTCTTCCAGTCATTTGCAGGTAGGGTTTGGTCCTGTGGCCCCTTGGATATAAGTCTTCTAGAGGTTAGTGGCCCCCCTCACTTCTTGAGGATGGATAATTGAGCTCCCGTGTCTATCAAGAAATCCACTGGCTTTTCCTCCACTTTGAGAGTTACCCTGGGTTCAGGAAGGGAGACCAAGCCCAAGGTTGAGGACTTTGGTGGGGAATTTTTTATCTGACCAATTGGGGTATCCCTGCACCAATGTCCAAAACCCTTGCAGAGGACCACATTGAGTTCTTTGCAGCGAGGCTTGCCCCCTGCATGTCTCCAATCTTGTGGGGACCTGACTCCTTGGTCACATCGGGGCTGCCAGGTCTTTTGGCTGGGGTCCTCATTTAATGCAGCCAACATTACTCTAGCAGTCTTCCTAACCTGCCTGTCCTCCTGGTCCTCTCGATTGTTGTAAACTTTTGTGGCTATTTCTACTAACTTTGAGAGATTTTCTCCCTTAAATCCCTCTACCTTCTGAAGCTTCTTCCTAATGTCAGGCACAGACTGCGCCACAAAAGCTATGTTTATAGCCCTCTTATTTTTCTCTGCTTCTGGGTCTATGGGAGAGTAGGCATGGTATACTTCCGTCAATCAGTCCAGGAAGGCAGTTGGGGATTCCTTGGGTTCCTGCACCACCTGACTAATTTTAGACAAATTTGTGTGGTGCTTGGCAGCCACCTGGTGACCACCCAATAGAGTCTGGTGATAGACCATTAGGGACTCCTTCCCTTCATCTGAACTGGGGTGCCAGTGGGGCCAAAGAGAAGGGAGGGATGCCTCAATGACAGCAGGTAGTGTAGTCTGTCGGCCGTCATTTCCTGGAACTAGTTTCCAAGCTTCTCTCAAAATCCTCTCCCTCTCTCCTAAGTGAAGAGAGTTAGTAACAACTGCTGACAAGTCATCCCAAGTGGGCAGGTGAGTGTGAAAAATGGTTTCTAACAGAGAACTCATAGCCTGCAGCTTCTCAGAAAATGGGGGAGGCTGGCTTTTCCAACTATAGATCTGACTACTAGCGAAGGGGGTGTGTACCCAATAGGGTTCTAGGTTCTGGATCTGGTTCCCCCTTGTTGGGTGCCCTGTATGGGAGGGGTCTGCTGCAAGGTCCTGGTGTTAGCCTTTCAGGCAAATGCCTAGCCAGTGCTCAGGGTCTTAAGGCATATAGTCTAGTCTACGTGCATGCAACTGTGTGGCTGTGTAAGCTTCTATACGCATGTGCTGGGACCCCTTTAAAGGCAAGCTCCACCCATTCCTTGCTCTCTTTCCCACACTCCTCTGAGAGGCAGGCAGGCCTTGGTGCCTCTCCCTTCCAATCCCTTCCTCTCTCTCCCTTCTCTTCTTCTCTCCTCAGCTCTTGTCTCTTCCCCACTTAATAAACCCTCCAGGTGAGCCCTGTTGCATAGTGTGATTGTCTGCTCTCGCCTGCTGTTTTTTGTTTGTTTGTTTTTGTTTTTGTTTTTTTCTTTTTCTTTTTTGGTTTTTCGAGACAGGGTTTCTCTGTGTAGCTTTGCGCCTTTCCTGGAACTCACTCTGTAGCCCAGGCTAGCCTCGAACTCATAGAGATCTGCCTGGCTCTGCCTCCCAAGTGCTGGGATTAAAGGCTTTGCCTGCTGTTTTTAACAACACCCAGGCCTTTAGAGGGGGACTTGTAAGATGTCCCACAGTGGGTGTCAGGGGCGAGGAGAGGTAATCAGTGTTGGAGGAGGATGTTACCTTGTTCTTAGCCATAGCCCCTTTTGGGTAGGTGGAAGATGACGTAAGAAGCGGGGTCTGAGTAGCCTCTGTATTGTCGCTTCTTTGGCAACACGAAGGATGGAAGTAGGAGCTTCTTCTTGGAGGGATGCAGGATAGGGGCCATAGTTTTTTTTTTTTTTTTTTTTTTTGGTTTTTCGAGACAGGGTTTCTCTGTGTAGCTTTGTGCCTTTCCTGGAGCTCACTTGGTAGCCCAGGCTGGCCTTGAACTCACAGAGATCCGCCTGGCTCTGCCTCCCGAGTGCTGGGAGGGGCCATAGGTTTAATGGGGCAGGCATTAGGGGTCTCCTCCTGTCGGCTCCACAGGTGAGGGGAGAGCCACTTTAGGGGTCCTCCAAGAGGAGCACCCAGGCTACTATGTATGGCATTTGGTAGGGATGGCCAGGGCGGGCAAAAATCCTTGCATGGACTGCAAAGGAAATAGATTAAAAGTGCCCTCGGGATGCCAGCTGACTCCAAACGTTGGCCACTGGAGCTGACACAGAGTACGAAGCTTTCCGGGGAAAATGGACCCCCCCCCCCCAATTCCTGGGCTTTCTTCATAAAGTCTTTAAAATGCTGTAAAACAAGGTATAGGGGAGAACTTGGGTCAGAATATGGAGCTTGCTCTGTGATCTCGTAATCAGAGAGAAAAGCAATGGTGAGTACACAAAGTAAAACTGAGAATCTGACTTGACCCAAACGATGGGAACTGAGGCTCACCACAGAGAGAGAAAACAGCGGCACAAACGAGAGAGGAGAGGGTGACAGTAAAAGGTGGTCCTCTTCAGAGCCAGGCAGATCAGCTGCCTCTCCAGAAGATTCCCAGAACACAGACGTTCCAGACAGCGCCAGTGTTGCCTGGGGCGGGGGATAGGGAGTGGGGTGGGGGTTGTGGGCTAGATGATTTAGCTGCCTCCCCTGCCAAACCCCAGAGACCAGATACCTCTAGCATTCTCTCTATGGGAGCCTGGGAAGACTGGGATAAGTCCTCTCTTCACTGAATTCACAAACCCATCAGCCACCTGCCCCCCCCAGAAGCCTGAAGGTTGAACCCGGCTGCTGCTTCGACTGAATCCCCTAAGAAGGGGTCGCGATTTATCTTGTCTCCCTCTGACTCCGGGAACTCCATCCAGTTTCTCCTCTTTTGGGTCCCAGAAAAAGGCACCACAACCAAAAATCTTTTAGTGCTTACCTCTGGAGATTGTCATAAGGGCCAGGAGCAGACAGCCTGGCCCAAAACTTGAACTTGTGGACCCACTGTTCCTAGATGAGCCCCCATATGTTAGGATCCAAGAATCTGGGAATAATCCACAACAAAAGACTGGATTCAAACCAGCCAGAAATTTATTTAGAAAAACTGATATCAAGGGGACAGCAGGGTTCGGGCCCTAGACCAAGTCCCCGAGGGGGTAGCCGCCAGTATTAAAGGGAAAAACCACAAAAAGACAGTTTCTGAGTCCCATCCAATCATAATGTAAAACAGGGAGAAGAGGCTGGGGACTTTTCCAAAGGGTACACTTTCAGCCTATCGCAGGGTCCTGTGGTTAGGCGGCCCAGACTCGGCTCTGGGCCTGTCACTCAGAAGGACTGAAACTTTGTCGTTTAGTCTCATCATTCTAAGAAGAGGATTGGCACCTGTGTAAGGGGGTTGGGGGCTATCCCCCAGCCTCAGGATATTGGTGGGTAGTAGCTCAGAGTAGAACAAACTGGAACAAACTGGAGTTCTTGCTGTTGACTAGAATCTAACAACCTAAGTTTTTGTTGCACGGATTTGAGCTCTGCTTGGGGTAGCCAGTGCCAGATGAAAGGAACTAGGTTAGGTAAGGGGATCTGTCTCCTTAGAGGGACTCCAGAAAGAACCAACTCAGCCCTGGTTTAGGATAGCTCCTGAGTTCACATACTGGGAGAACCATACAGGAATTACTCAGAAAGTTTGGCAAACAAACAAGAAAAAACCTCCCATATTTCTGGGGCTAGGGAAATGGCTCAGTAGTAAAGTGTTTGCCAAGTGTCGCGAGACCAACATTTTCTGGGGAAATGCAACACACATGTCTACTCACCTTGGATAGGAAGTCCACAACTGACCAAAGCAAAGATACCAGCAAAGTCTGACTTTGTGAACTAATGAGTTTCATTAGGGTCGCGCATAGGAAGATGGGTGAGGGGTTATTTACAGAAGCAGAAATGACCCAAGGACAGCTTGTATCACCAAAGCCCACTCTTGCATGGGTGACAGCCTACAAACCTGGGAACCTGGAGCACTCTGCAAAGCCTGCAGGCCGTTCAACAGGTTGGAGAATGTTCTTTCTAAGTCGCTCAGTTGGTCTTAGCCTCTCCAAGGCAGCTCATCTAGTCTGTTTCCTCTAGACTTCTGGTCTAGCCTCTGCTTTTTCCAGGTGGTTGGGCTTGTCTTAGTCTTCTTTGTAGGTTGGCTTGTTCGAAAAAGACTCTTATCAGACTTTACTGTTTATTCTGGGAGACCTGGGAGAAAGAGGATCCTAGCAAATCTAGTCAGTTTCAGGAACTTCCTGAAGCTATTTTGAATTGTTTACTTCCTGTCTTAAGGAGCTTCCCTGCAGTATTTCACTACCCCTAAGAACATCCCATTGCTTCACTTCCCTGAAAGCATCCTATCTTAAGAAGTTTCCCTCCAAAACGGATATTTCAGTCACAGAGAAAACCATGCAAATATCATGAGTTTAGATCCCCAACTCCAATTTCCTGAAGTGGGGCACAGCAGCACACACCTGTAACTTTAGAACTAGGGGAGCAGAGATAGGAGGATCTCTAGAGCTCACAGACCAGCCAGTCTAGTTGAACTAATTAGCTCCAGGTTCAGTGAGAGACCATGTCTTAAAAAATAAAGGGATCAGTGAATGAGGAAGATACCTAACATGGACCTCTGGCCTCCACATATGTGTATACACATATATACTTGTACACACGCCCACTAGAACATAGATACACACACAACACACACATACATTTCTGAGTCCCTCTTAGGATTCTGATTTCACATGTCTCTGGGGAAGATCAAGAGTGTGTTTTGGAAAGGCATTTCTGGAATGTCAGTGTAAGAATATCTACAAGTTACCTGCTGGTCACTTGTTCCAAAGGGCCACATGGCAGGTAAGAGCTGAGATTCTGAAGTTGTCCAGATTTCTCTGCTTTGCCCTACTGGCTGGGAAAGGTTTTCTGTTGTAAGACACACAGATAAAAATGAAGACACCCCCAACCCTTAGCTCACAGGGCTGTGTGAGAATGAAGAGGTAATACCTTGTCAGCTCCTGACCCATCCACGCTGAGTGTATGCTGCTGCTTCTATCCATAGGCTGTAAGTGTCCACCGCTCTGAAGGAGAAAAGCAACCCCACCTGGATAACAGCACTGCTCAATCAAGGACTTTGAGCTGGTGTACAGCATATAAGATGTGATTCAGAGTCCCTATACCCACTTTATTTGAACCCAAATATTGGTGAAATTATTAAGGCCATTCCACGTAGTTAAAAGGGAGGTTTATTTTGTGGGGTAACTTACAAGTGAAGGGATAGGTAACAGGGTCTGGGAAAGGTGTGGCGCAGTCCAGCGGTGTTCTCTGGAGAACTCTGCTCAGTCTACCTCCAGTGTCCAGGGTCCAGGAACCAAGAGAGCCCGCACATCTGGATCTCAGATCTTTAGCGTCCTCTCTCAGCCCCGCCTTGTAGGCGTGACAGTTACCAAAGCCTCAATGGGGGTTGGAACTTCCAGGTCAAAGCTAGAATGGCTACCCACTACACCCAAATCTTAAGAAGTGGAGACTATAATTATCCCCATTAATCACACAAAGAAACCGAAGCATACAGTGGCCCTTTCTTTGTAGATGACTTCTTCATGGAAGCCATAGAGGTGGCAAGCCCCACCCCAGAGGAAAATGCCATTAGGCTTAGCAGAATTGGGTAGGAGTATGGTTCTTAGTGGGGTCAGAATCACACTGTGAACTAAGTCCAATTAAGACTTGGGCATCATGGCTCACACCTGTAACCCCAGCACTCCAGGCTAGCATGGGTTATATAGTGAAACTTTGCCTCAAAAAACAAAATGAAAGAGAACAACACAAACACAAACAATGACAAAAAGATTAAAAACATCCAGTTGAATTGCTTGTATAGGTTGGTATTTCTGGCTTGGCTCAGCTTCTTCGATGTGTCTGTTTTGAAAATGATGTAATTATTCTATGCATTCACACCAGCATAGCCAGAGCTTTTTAAAGCCACAGGGCCCTAGAGTTCCCATCTACAGTACCCAAATGGGTTTTAGGGCTTTCTGTGTCATGGCCTGGGAAGTCTTGCACTAAGCCCCCAAAGGCCACATGACCTCAGATCAGTGATCCCAGCTTGGTGGTGCACACTCAGACTTGCCTTGGCTCCCTGTGGGTATGATAAATGCAGGAACTAAATCCTGCCACCTCCACCTTGGTTGAAGGGAAAGCAAGGCATCAGAGAACAGGTCCATGCAATCTGGGTTGCAGAGGCAGTCTGGATGCCTGTGTGGATGTCTGTGAGAAAGCATCTACCTCTCTTGGAAATCAATTACCAGAGCCTGCCTTAATGAGCTGCTCGCCTCCTCCAGAGTGAGTAGGCAGCATCGATTTTTCCTGATTTGCTGGACTTGCTGCTCTCTCAGCTCATGGCGCAGCATCTAGGAAAAGGCATGGAGTTCCCAAGCCCAGATCACAGGGTGGAGTTGTACCTTTCCTGCTTCCCACTCATGTCTTTTCTCCAAATACCCAGATGGCTGCTGTGTGGGAATTCCACCCTCACTACTTAATCCCTTGGGGCTTAAACACCTTCTTCGGCTTTACTTTATCATCTTCTTTCTTATTACTTATTATACTCCCTTTCCAGTAGCCAGAAAAACAATTCAAAAGCATTGAAAAAAGTTCTATTTTTTGTCCATAACACTTGAAGTTTCCCCTATTCCAGAAAAAAAAATCATGATAATTATGGGTTTTGTATCATGTCCCAACTTTCTTCCTATTCTTCGATATGCACAAGTATGTATATGTGTTTATAGGCTTTTTTATTGCTAAACTTAGATCATATTTCACATTCTACTGTGCAACTTAGTTTCTGAAACAGCATACTGGAACAGGCATATGAGATCTCCCTTTTTTAACAGCTGCATAGTATTTCACAGTTTGGAGTCACAGGAAGAAATTTAACTTTTCTATTGTTGATTGACATTCAAGGTGTGTCAAGATATTTGACACTTTAAACAAAATAATGCTGCAATAGTGCACTCATGTTTCTGTAATGTTTCCTTTATTCCCATAAAAGCCCTAAGTTCAGACTATTACGTCAAAGGACATAGGTGCTTTTATGACGTTAGCTGTTGTCAGATTAAGTCCAGTGGGATTGTGGGAGTATCTGTTTCCCCACATACACACCAACCCTGGGTATTGTCAGTCTTTCTTCTTTGGGTATTTTGATGTAAACACTGTCTTGCTGTTGTTCTGCTATGTATTTCTCTGAGTAGGAATGAATGTGTGCATCTTTTTTTGTGCTTTTTAATTGCATTGTTTCCACAATAATTTCTTTTTACAGGACTGTGTGTGTGTTTTGCTGGGGACTGAGCCCAGGACCTTATACATACTGAGCAGGCACTCTACCACTGTGACAGTTAATCTTGATTGGGTTTAAAATCAGCATGGAGACACATTTCTGAGCACATGGGTAAGGAATCATTTGGATTGAGTTAACTGAGATGGGAAGAGTCACCTTCAGTGTAGACTTTACCCTTCTCTGGGCTGGAGTTCTGGGTTGAATTAAAAGGAGAAAGCCAGCTGAGCACAAGCATTAGTTATTTCCTATTTCCTGCCAGGATGGGCTGTAGCCTCTGGAACTGTAAGCAAGTCTAAACCTTTCTTTTTAAAATTGTTTTTGTCAGGCATTTTGTTACAGCAACAGATGAGACAAGCAGCTAAAACAACCACTGGGCTACAGTTCCAGAAATGCAATTGTCCTCGAACAGGGGGCATTTCCTTGCTATTTTTGTTACCATTACTTGTGGACTCAGAGTGAGACCTTACAAGATGACATGGGACAGCAGTGAAGGTCCATTCCTCTTTCTATAGCTTGCTAGGACTTGGACAGTATCAACATTTTCATCCTGGGTGTGAGATCTCTCTCACACACATACACATATGTATCATATGTATATCAACATATGTATGTCAGTCAACACTGGAGTAGGTAAATAAAGGGCAGGAAGGTCTCTGCCTGTTACTTCTTACAACTTCATGGCCACCTATAATTTTCTCAGGATGAAAACTTTCCCTTAACAGATTGATTGGAAACAAGATCAGTCTGATGTTTGCCAGCACTTTACAGACTGTTTACCACATACATTCAGAGAGGCTATTGAGGGTCAGTGTTTTGTAAGGACCTTTTCTGTCATGGGCCTGTAATGGGGTTAGCTCCTACCTTCTGGGCAATATCTCAATTTAATATCTTAAATGAAGTTATGCCACTTGGACTGACAAGTCCAAAAGCCACAGACTACCTAACAAAAACCCCAGCACCAGCCATGAGAAACCTCTTTTCAAGCTGTTGGTCAGTAAAGTTCAAGAGACTCCTGAAACAGTAATGGCTATTGCTGTTGCAATATAAACCTCAATTACCAACAAGACAAGACAGTCCTAAAGGAGCAATAGTGGCACTCACATCTTGGTGGTAACCAACAGCTCTATAATTAAACTTAAGGCTCAGTCATCAGGAAGGAAGTCATGCCTGGTACTGGAAACCTACCTAATGACCTGGTGCTAATAAGGTCATGGGTCTTAGAGGAGAACCTACTACCACTATTTCCTGAACCACTGTAATTTCTAATCGAATTCTAAGTACTTATCCTTATATTCACAGATAAGTAGTTTTTGTTCCTCATCAAAGCTTCTCTTTGAAGCAGACAGAGACCATCACAGAAAACCACAGGTGGTCAAGACACAGAGAACAACTGACCGTGGGGTACCCAGCTCCAACAGACACACCTACAACACAGCTTTTACAACTAAGGCTCAGGGAACATCTTGGAAGAGGGAATGGAAGGAGCCAGAGGATGTGTCCAAATGCCTTGTCACCATTGGCCAAGGTCACCTTTTGAACACATGCATGTAGAGTGGTGATGGTCTGAAGGAAAGATATAGATCTTTTCAGCCACACTGAGATTTTTCACATGAGTACTTGTGATGGAACTTGGGTCTTCAAGCCTACACCCTAAGCCACAACTTTTAACTCTTACTTTCAAATTGCTGGATGAACAATCTTCCTCATCTCAGTGGCAAATTATCTCTAGCATCATGGAATAAAACACAAAGAATCCTCGACCTCATATATATATATATATATATATATATATATATATATATATATATATATATATTCAAAGAGGAACTATTAAGAACTAGAACTGACCTGATTTCACCCCTCCACTCCCAGCTCATCATCTCAGGAATTGTCTCCTAGCTCAGCTCCTTGTAGAGTCATTGGCATATCAGGTAACTATCACTCTTATGCTCCAACCCAAGAATGGCTCTTCATTCCTACAGAGTAGAAATTGTAATACTCATAGTATACCTCTAAATCCCAGAATGCTTTTTGTCCTTTGTAGCTGTTGGATTCTGTATTAGTCAAGGTTCTCTGTTGAACTCTATATAGCCAAAGGAGATATGGCTGGAATAAATATTTATGTTCATATATCTATATAATTCATATCTATCTATAAATTCACTTTATCTATCTACCTGTTCATTCAGATACCCATCTGTATACATACAGTCAGGAGATTTATGTGAGGCATTGCTTTATCTGACCATGGAGATAAAAAAAAAACAAACCACAATATGCTATCTGTAGCTGAGAGAACCAGGGAAACTAGTCTTTAGTCCAAACCAGCTATCTCAGGGTGGGAGATGGTTCTCCCACGAGTTTACCCTTCCTCCAACTTCTGTTCCACTGGGACCCGCCACAGATCAGATGATGCCCATCTTGTCTGTGAGGGCATTCCTTTTATTTTGTTTGTGCATCTAAATGCTAATCTTTGCATCAAAGATTGTTGTAGACATCCCAGAAAGGGTGCTTATGGGCCACTTTGGGATCCCTTAGCCCAATCAAGTTATTACACAAAAGGATCATCATAAACCTCCACCTGTGTTCCACTTCATTCCAGCCGTGGTTCTACCTCAGGGCCTTTGCACTTCTTGCTTCTTCTTCCTTGATGTTCTTTTTTCACATGCCTTCCCTGGCTTGTTTCCCTAACTCTCAAATGTGTGTTCAAATATTGCCCTTCCCCAGAGTCTATATCACTTTCATCATTGTATGTTTTTTCTGAAGTACACATCACCTTTTATCTAGCATATAGCTATCTGTTTTTATTTTTTAAATCTCATTGCCAGACTATAAGCTTTTGAAGATTAGGGACATTTATATGTTTTATTTACAGATGAATTCCAAAGAGCTGGAGTAGGAACATAACAGAAAAACAATAGCCTTTTTAAATTAATTTGTTTGGTTTGTTTGTTTATTGCCTGTTTGTTTTCTAAAGAGAGATAGAAAGAAGGTGAGGAATTGAATGGGTGGAGAGGTGGGAAGACCTGAGATAAGATGAGGGATATACTATCAAATATATATATTAGACATCATATATATGAACGATATATATCTCTTCATATATATATCTACACACACACACACACACACACACACACACACACACACACACACACATCCCTAACAGGTACAGGAGATTTTTTTTTCTTATTGATCCTAAAGAATTCAAAAAACCATCTGTTTAAATTAGTCTTTATTTTTATTCTACTTCTATGGAAACATTTGGCAGTTGTGGTTCAACAATAGGCCACTTTTAAGGATAGGGCAGTGTCACAAAGTTCTTGCTCTCACATTCATAGTTCTTGAACCATTAGGAAATACATGGCGGCACTATGAATATCCACCCCCTGCCCTGCCTCCTTGGGGGGGGGGGG
>CABHPR010120734.1:0-47884 GCA_902168415.1 Peromyscus melanophrys | reverse complement strand
AAATAAATAAAACACTGATTGGCCAGTGGCCAGGCAGGAAGTATAGGCGGGACTAACGGAGAGAATTGAGAGAACAGGAAGGTGGGAGGAGACACTGCCAGCTGCCACCAGGACAAGCAGCATGTGAAGATGCCGGTAAGCCACAAGCCACGTGGCAAGGTATAGATTTATAGAAATGGATTAATTTAAGCTATAAGAACATTTAGCAAGAAGCCTGCCACGGCCATACAGTTTGTAAGCAATATAAGTCTCTGTGTTTACTTGGTTGGGTCTGAGCGGCTGTGGGACTGGCGGGTGACAGAGATTTGTCCTGACTGTGGGCCAGGCAAAACTCTAGCTACAGTCCATACCACAGATATTTTGATTTTGAGATATTACAAAATTTTCTCAGCACATAAGGATTTTACTCATATTTCTAAAGCATAAAAATTTCCTAGTCAAAGTACTTGTGTTGAGGTGCCTGAGTATGTTTGAAAGAATGATTTCATTGAATATTGAATTCTAGGTAGTGTTTTGTTTTTCTTTTAAAACTTCAGTGTTTCCCTCCATTTTTGTCTTGCTTACATGGTTTCTACTTACTTGTATCATATAGTGTAATTCCTGCCCATTATTTTCTAGAGTTAAGGTGAGGTTTCACCTTTGATTTCTTTGGAGGTTTTCCTCTGATCTTTGCTAAGTTGCAGATTTTATAGCATTTTTCCTGCTTGGTAGTTTTTGAGTTGCTTGGATCTTGGTTTGATGTCTGTCATTAATTTTGGAAAAATATCAGGCAGAATTATCTCAACTATTACATGTATCCATTTCTATAAATCTTTATCCAGTTGTTTACATTCTTGAAGGATAGTTTCAATGGATACAGAATCAGGGATGTCAATTTTTCTTCTTAGTATCATAAAAATGCTGTGTCACTTCCTTCTGGCCTCCATTGTTTCTCATGGAAAAATCTACATCCCTTCATGGCATTGTCTTTCTACCAGTAATCTATCCATTTCTCCAATTGCTTTCATGATTTGGATTCTTTGTCTTTAGTTTTCAAAAGTTTGACCCCACCCCTACCCCCTGATATTCATGTATTTTTCTGTTTGCTTTAAAAGCAGTCAGAATTGCTCATATGAACATTCTTTTAACAGATAGTTTAAAGTTTTAATCACAGGGCCAAACTCAGTTTAATCTGATACCTGCCTTCTGGATTTTCTTCTCCTGTGAGGGTCAGGATTTGAGTGAATTTTTGTATGTGTTTTTGGAATGTGTTGCTGATATTTTAAATATTTGAATTTTGTTTAAATCCTATGCCACTGAGTCTTGTTTAAATTCTATAAAGCATGATGATATTTTCTTTTTTTAACCAGGCAATTGATATGGTTCAATTCAAACCACAAGCTCTAACACACCATCCATGAGCTGAGTTTCTCATGACACCTTAATTTTCAAAATATTTGTGGTACATTTTGAAGCTGCCCTACATACTTCGCAACCAGTAGGCAGGATGAAATAGAAATAGTGCTCTATTAGTTGAGTTCTGAATGGTATTGCCATGGTGACTCAGACCAGATTCACACATGTACAGTTTGGGGGTGATCTTTGCTTACCTCAGCTCTTTTCTTCAATTTTCTTGGGAGACTATGGTGTCTCAAGACTCTTGCTTTGGGTCTTCTGGCCACAAACTATCTACTTCTATGATCTCACTCCTGTCAGTGTTGATCAGCAAGAGACTGTAGGGAGAAATATTTTATCTTAACTCTACTCTCTTGGAGCTTCTGTTTAACTGGGTGTAAAGCAAAGGTCGTCTTTAAAGTTTTTGTGACTTTATTTGTCAATACCTGTGTGCCATTGCCGATACCATTGCTATGGCCACTGGGTTGACTAGAGGCTGGGCCACAATAGGAATGAAAAAGAAGGAAATGAAACCGGAGATTCTCCTGTACTTTGACTGTTGACACAGTAGTAATGAGCTACTTCTTAAGCCACACCAGAGTGCTCACTTTTGCTGTTCTGGTTGGCTTGCTTTCTGGGAGAGGAAAATGACACTAAACTTGCTCATGGTCAGTGATTCTACAAATTCTTGTGGTTTTGCTATCCCAACTGTTACTTACTCTTCAGAGCCTCAAAAGAGATCCCCAATGCATTTTCCTGGGTTTCAGTTTTCATTTCAGTGAGAGGAAATGTTTGGCATGTTTTCATTCCAATTTACCTAGCAGTGAACTCAGCCCTCTTCAGAGTGATCTTGGCATGTCAAGGAGATGAATCATTTTCTCTGTAATAAAAATGAAAAATATGGTTAATGCTTTCTTACCTAGAACTCTTCAAGTGCATAAAAATATTTTCCCTTGGATATAGTAGCTTCAAGTTTTTGCTGAATTTAAATGATTTCTTCAACCCTGTTCCCAAGATTGGGACATGAAATATGGTGATTCAGTGAATAAAACTAGTACATCACATGGAAAAGCTGGAGTTTAGCAAAATATGCTGAATGTTATAGCTTAAGTGTTTCACAACATGTCCTCTTAAGTAACATACACATTCTTTTCTATTAGCATTTTTTCTTAACTGGTACATTATGATAGACTGGCTAGTGATTTGCTTTGGCCTAGTATAGTTGGAGAGTGCCCCTCCACTGCTTAACTTTAGGCTTGGGCATGTGACTAGGCAAGCTATAAAAGGATAACCTTGGAATATGCTTTTGTGGTTAACCTTGCCACCTTGTTCTTCTATTAGAACTATAGGAATGTGCTTCAGGGACTCTACCTCCTGATAAAGGTTAAGAGATATGGACTCTTCCCACAGTTTGGAGTAAAATTCGAATGCAGTGGTTCTCAACTTGTGGGCTGTGACCCCTTGGGGACTGAATGACACTTTCACAGGGGTCAACTAAGACCATTGGAAAACACAGATATTTACATTACAGTTCATAACAGTAGGAAAATTACAGATTTGAAGTAGCAACTAAAGTATTTATATGGTTGCTGGTCACCACAATAGGAGGAATTGTATAAAAGGTCACAGCATTAATAAGGTTGAAAACCACTGCTCCAATGGGTCCAACATACACAACTAATGTACAAGTATAAAGACATACTCATTGCTTCAAGCTTTGGAGCTTAGAGATAGTTTGATAATGAAGCAGTTTTGTGGCAAATGATATCTTAATTATGATCTTATAAATGTTTCATTGAAGATGTGTTATATTTCTTCATGAAATTTGAATCAACATAGGAATTTTATTTTAATTTCTATACCTAGGGATATACTTCTCTTCTTTATTTTTTTCACTGTTTATTCTTTTCTCACTGATAAGATAGTTCTTACTAAGGAACAAGCTTTGAAGAAAAATTCCATCTCCGGTTTTCAAGTTCTGTCAGGCCTATTTGGGGCAATGGAACATGGTGGGAGCTTGCTGTGAGAGACATCAAAGTGTCTATTTCTACACATTGTATTTGTTATTTTCAATCCCTTTTATAAATGCGACACCAGCATTCCTATAGGTCTTGCTGCACAGTTGGTGCTTATAGGGAACCTCAGATCACAGGGCTGTGTGCTGATCTGCTCCTCATGACTTGTATTTCTTACCATGTGGTGTAGTGAACTTTAGAATAGGATTTAGACAGACCAGGGCTTGAGTACTACTTCTCTCCTTTAATGTCTGCAGGACTGGAGATAAGGCATATACTGTCTCTGAGCTTCAGCCACCTCACATATAAAATGGGGTGATAATCTCTGTCTAGCTTCCCCCTTAGCACTGCTGTGAGTGTCAGGAGCTGAATATAGACTAAAGACATCTTACTGTTCTCACTATTTATGTTGGGTACATTTAGCAAGCTAATAGCAGTCATCACAAGTGTTCTGGTGTTCTAGGGAGTTTCTAGAGATATGCCCCAGGCAGTCTCATCTCCTGACCTCTGGATTCTGACACAAATAGGCTCAATAGTCTCACCTTCCCTTTACACACTTCTAATACCCAGGAAGGTAAATCGTAGCCACACTCACCATATGCCTAGGACCCAGAGAATATTGATTATTTGACAATAAGAATATAAGTGTTAACGAGTGAACTTTGGAGAGCTAAAACAATACTACTGATGTAGCCATTGGTAGTATATTGCTTCTGAGTTTGTTTCTAGTAGTTAAATTAAATGCAGAGTAAATATATATTTAGTCTAGAGACTAAAAGCAATATCCAACCAACCAAATAATAATAACAAAACATCTAGCCTAAGTACTCTCTATCAGCTGCACAGGCCTTCATATTTTTTGCAATGTTAAGACATCTCTTTTCCCTTATTCTTACTGAAAATTTTAAAAACTATTTTTATTTATGTGTTTGTGTGAATGAATGTCATGTCTTTGTGCATACCTATGGAGGCCAGAAGAGGGCACCAGAGTCCATGTAGCTGTAATAGTGTGAGCCTCCTGACAGAGGTGCTTGGAACAGAACTCAGTCCTTCTGGAAGAGCAACAAGCACTCTTAATCACTGAGCCATCTCTCCAGATCCTGTTATTGGTACTTTTAAAACTATACAATATGTGAAGCATAAAGAAGAGTATGATTATGATTGCATATACCTTCTATTTCACTGGCTTAATTGGAATGGCTTTTAAGTTGAAAAGAATTCTCTTCTTACCAAGTATTTACCGTATGGCAGGCTCTTTATAGTATTTGTATCATATGCTATGATTTGTCTGGACATTTTTCCTTTCATATTCACTTTACTTTTCTGGAAACTTAGGCTCACAGTTACTGCCAAATAGAATCAGAGGTTACATTTGCATGCAGCAGAGTCTAAAGTGTGCGTTCTGTAACATTACATTATTGGCATCTTAGTTTTTGTCATATGAAGAGTATGATTATATGTGTACT
The DNA here is from genome assembly GCA_902168415.1 of Peromyscus melanophrys. Taxonomy (NCBI): domain Eukaryota; kingdom Metazoa; phylum Chordata; class Mammalia; order Rodentia; family Cricetidae; genus Peromyscus; species Peromyscus melanophrys. Next base: position 43,029 of record CABHPR010120734.1, on the reverse strand, counting down.
CCACAGTCATTTTGGTAAACAATGATTAGAACTGAGATATGGAATCAGGCATCTTTAGTTTTGAATTATGGCCCTACCTTTTCTCAGCTGGGTGACTCTAGAAATTTTGTTTAGTCTGTCTGAATTTCAATTTCCATATGTGCTTCTTATTTAGGATTCGGGGGAGTATATTTTTCTGTTGTAGTGATAAAACACCATGACCAAGGCAACTTAGATAAGAAAGAGTTCATCTTGCATTATGATTCTAGAGGGTTAAGAGTCCCTCATGGTGGGGGATAGCATGGTGGCAAACAGTAGGCATGGGAGCAGCAGCAGGAAGCTGAGAGGTCACATCTCAACTATGAACACAAAGCAGAAAGAGTGAACAGAAAATGTGATAAGTCTGTAAACACTCAAAGCCCACCTCCAGCACATACTTCCTCTAGCAAGGCTCTACCTCCCAAAGCTTGCGCAACTTCTCCAAACAGCGCAACCAACCAGGGACCAAGTGTTCACATATCTTAGCCTATGGAGGAAAGATTTTTTTTTTTTTGGTTTTTCGAGACAGGGTTTCTCTGTGTAGCTTTGTGCATTTCCTGGATCTTGCTCCGTAGACCAGGCTGGCCTTGAACTCACAAAGATCCACCTGCCTCTGCCTCCTGAGTGCTGGGATTAAAGGCGTGCGCCACCACTGCCTGGCTTGGAGGACAGTTTTTACTCAAACCACTACAGGGAATTAACTGAAATTACTCATATAAAGTTATTTATATGGTACATATGACATAGTAAATACTCTATAAACATTGGTTAAATGTATTTCAAGGTAAAAGATTTATAGAAGTTAAAAATATCTTTTTGGGCGGGACGGGAGGAGGGAGAACGGGGGGAATCTATGGCTGATATGTAAAGTTGAATTGTATATTAAAATTAAAAAAAAATAAAAAAAATATCTTTTTAGTTTTATAGACCACCAATGGATATTGAAAACTCAATTAAACAATGTTAGAACTAGAGGGTAGGGTCTTAGAGTTTTTTAATCCAAACTCTTTGGGCGTATAGTAAAACTTGGGTTCAGAGATGGGGTATAACTTGGATTTATATTGTCTTCCTTTGTTCCCAATTACACTTAGTTAGCAAAGTCTCCTGATGAAGTCAGTGACCTTCAGTAAAGAAGGGCTTGCTTTATTCATTTGAAAACTGTCAGGGATCTCTCCCTTTCTACTTACAGTGGTTGGGATTTATAAGGAGGACATAAAATTTTAAGGGGATTTTGATTAGGAAAAGCATGTTTCTTCCACTAGACTCTCCTTTCCCACACACCTTGCACACTCATGCTTCCCAGAAAAAGCTTGAAATGAAAGAAATTGCTTCCATCTGTAGGCATCTCTTCACTCTGCTTACAGCTCCTATTGCCAGAACTTCCTTTTCCTGTGTTCCATATCCACTGGGACCTGTTTTCTGTCAAATTTACTTGATAGAGTAAAATATATGTGAAAGTGTTAATGATTTACTGCACTGCCTTCCCCACATATTATCTCCATATTAACAGAAGCTTTTCCTCCAAGGAATATGTACAGTGATAGTTCATGCATGAAATTATAAGCTTATAGGAGAGGAAAATGTAAGGATGTATCTCATACCACCTGGGTAGTCACTTGGAAAATAACCATCCTTTGTTGCTTCTTCAAAGAAAAACCACAAGGAGCTGGAGGGATGGCTTGGTGGCTAAGGGTACTTGCTGCTCTTTAGCAGGATTTGGCTTTGGTTCCCAGCACATTAGATTCCTGTAACTCAAACTCCAGAAGTTCTGACACCTTCTTCTGACACCCACAGGCACCTTTTGTACACTGACTCACAAATTCATTTACAATTGGAAATAAAGTAAATCTTAAGATTGATTCTTCTTGCATCTGTCATGAGGTGTGGCCTTGGTTTGGTAGCCTTTTGTAGCAGAAGGGAAGAAGTAGAATTTACCCTGGATCTTAGTGATGGGACCTGGTCTGCTGGAGTTCTGAGGTTGGAGAGTGTAGTGAGACTTGTGGAATATTTAATGGGATGGGGATTGAACTACGTTACAGTGTAAATAAATCTAGCAAGAAGAATTCTGTTGGAATCAAAGTCACAAACATCTATCATTTCATTAAAGGTAATAGGCATCCAGAAATGAGAAAATAGAGGGTGCTCATTTTCATTACACCCCCATCTACATTGGTAGAGACACAAGCCTACAGACTAATCATCAAGTTGGGCTGGCTATGGTGACTGATATGGGAGCCAATATTCCTCAACTAGTTTATGTAGGAAGGGACTAGTATAGGAGATATCTCTGTGTTACCACTCCTGCTATACCCCTTTATAGTACTAGTTTCAGTATATATGGGAAGAAAAAATTTCAAACATGGCCTAGTTTTTTACCTATTGGGATGATTTGTCCAAGGTTACAGAGTAAGTTCATGGCTTAGTGAAGGCTAACCCAGTGTTCCTGACACTGTATTCAATGTTCCTTCTAATGGAGTCTCCCTTGAGTGAGTTATGGCTACAAAGGTGGCATGATTCTCAGGATTACTTTCATATATATATATGCTTACATATGTATGTATGTGTGTATATACATATGGATATATATATATATATATATATATATATATATATGTGTGTGTGTACGTATGTGTACATGTTTGTACATAGTGGCTGGCATGCATTAAATATTTTGGATAACATTACTATTATTGCTAATATTTTATACATATGGACCCCAAATATGAGAGCTTTGAGACTTTGTACCCCACTCCTTTCAGTTTGGGGAAAAAGACTTTCAGAATTTCCCCCACAATTTAAATCTTCATAAAAACCTTACTGGGCTAACACCCTTCTCCACCTCATATTCCTCTTTTCCTACATCTCTTCCTCCTCTTTGTTATTATTCTCAACCTACCAGGTAAAATAATAGGGGCAGGGAAATTGAATGGCTGAGCAATGACTCACAGCAAGTAACAAGTCAATGATAGATCTGGGTAGGCCAAAGCCAGTATTTAGCCTCCTACACCAGAGACACAGTCCCAAGATCCATACAGTGGATATCAGGGCAGGCTCATGCACTTTATACAGAGTAACAGCAGGTTCAGGGATGTAAGGGTGTTGTTTTGTATAAGCAGCAGGTTCCCTAGAATAGGAGCCGAGGAACAGTGGAAGAGGCTGCTTATCAACCCATTTTCTTAGTACCAGGCACGCTTACAAGGAAGAGTGGTTTATGTTATCTCCATTCCATCTAATTGGAATGAAACTGACAAAAATAATGTATTCTGATCGTATTGAAAGGCAAGCTCTACAATGAGATTATAACACAGCAGCATGTTTGAGAAGCAGAAAGTAGAGAAAGGAAATAGAGAACACAAGAGAGGGAGGGATGGAGACATGAAAGCCTTTCACAGGCAAGATCTCAACATGTAAAGTAGAGAGGTGAAAAGCAAGCAGCTGGGTGAGAACAAAAGGACATTCTTCGGCTTCTCATTCTGCTCGCTGCCCAGACTCTTCAATTGCAGTTCCTGCTAAATAATAATGTGGGCTCTCTTTGCTCTCAGCTCAAAGAGAATGATAAAACAGCAAAACACTCAAAGTTACAGTATAGCCACAGATAAAAGTTGATGACACAGATTTCCCCCTGCCCATCCTCACTCTGGCAACCACTACCAGAGATGCACAATGACAGTGAATATATTGAACAAAGAAGGAAAAGACTCGAGCCAAGATGGGGAAAGGAACCTTTCTTTAGTTCCCTAATGGGGTGTTTTGATGATTTCTAATGCTGGCAGTGCTCAATTTTGCATCAGCAAGTTGGGGAAGGAGAGGCTACTTATTCTGGTATCTAAATTTGCAATAGAGCAGAGCTATCATAACTCTGAAAGGTACACATTAAATGATAGAATCATAAACATTAATTTCTGGATTCTTTGATGGATTAGGACAGTTAAAGAAATTCATCCCTGAATTCTATTCATTAACAAGAAGACATGAAGTGGTAAAATGAGAATTCAGTTTTCAGAAAGGAACTAAGAGTAATTAGGAGCCACATACTGACAAGCTGGGTGTCAATTTTAGATATTGATTCTTGAAATTTTCATTAAAATACGGCTTGTAGTCAAAGAAAAGTTTTTATTAAAATATAGCTCATAGTCATCAGAGACCAGTGGGTATTAGTATAGGTTTACTGAGAAGTTGTATAATACAAGCGTCATTTGCTTGTTTGATATGGCTAGTTGAATGACTGCACTGGGGAACAGAGCTGTGCTGGTTAGTTTTTGTCAACTTGATAACAAACTAGGGTCACCTAGGAAGAAAGCACCTCAGCTGAGGAATTCCATTCTCATGTTTATGGGGTATATTCTTGATTGATGATTGATGTGGGAGAACTCAGTTCATTGTGAGAGTTGCCACCCTGGGCAAGTGGTCCTGAGCTGTATAAGAAAACAATCTGAGCAGGCCATGAAGAACAAGCAAATGAGCAGGCTTCTTCCATGGTCTCTGCTTTATTTCCTGTCTCCACGTTCCTACCCCAGCTTCTGTTGATGATGGACTGTAACCTATGATCTCAAATAAGCCCTTTCCCCTTCTAAGTTGATTTTGGTCAGTGTTTTATCACAGAACAGAGAAACAAACTGGAACAGTAGCTAGACTATGTATATGTCTCTCATCCTCTCATTCAGCAAGATTTTTATGATATATTTATGGAATGTGTGAAGATTTATGGTCTTACACGTCAGTGGTTTCTTGAAATAACTTACTAATAAAATGCATGGACACAGATCTTGACATATTAATTCCTCAACCCTGTTCTGTTAATTATTTTTATAAATAACTTGGTTGAAATTATCTATGTATATGTATATATATACATATGCATATATGTATTTATCTCATATTTGTATAATGATAGTAAACAAGATGGAGGCCAGAATTAGGATTGCATAGATTTTTTTTTACAAGCTTGGTAAATTTGCTGAATCTTTAAAGTGAAATTTAGTAGGCATAAGTATAAAATAATATTGATTTCTAAAATACAAAGTATGGCTTCTCAGGGTTCATGAGAAAAAGGTTTAGTGGTATTAGTGTATAATGAACTCAAATAAGTAGGCTGTGAGATGTGGCTTTGTATTTTAAGACACATTGATATAGTAGTTTTTATAACTGACTATCCAGGCTTTCAACACTGATCAAATGCATTAACTCTGCAGGTGAGACCTTGGACTCAGTATTTTTAGAACTCCCCAGTTGGACTTGGTGGGAGACCAAGATTGAAAATTCCTGTGAAAATGGAGTGTGATGGAGTTGGTGATCTCATTGTAATACATATTGGTCAGACTATCATCCAAATATTTCCCTTAATTTTGAATAACACCTTGTACAAACACCACCTCATACAAACTATAACAGTGACCAGAATGATAAGGAGACTCAGAGTCATATAAACTATGTCATGTGAAGAATGCTAAAAGACTTGGGTATGCTGAGTCTGAGGGAAGATAGAAAGTTCCCCTAAAATGAATGAACTACAGGGGGTTTCCTTTTTATTTCTGTTTCTAGAAGTCCGAATGAAAATCTTGAAGTTGAAGCAACATGCACGCAAATTTGGACTCAGTTTATGGAACAAGATTGTATTGGGGCTGATGGCGCAATGAGCTGCTTCAGAAATAAACAAGTGGCACAAATTTGAAGACTCTAAGAGATTTGGCTGATTATCCAGTTTGCTTTAATTTTTGACAGCTGGAGGTTGAACCAGGGACCTGTGCATGCTAGGCACACATTCTGACACTGAGCTATATCCCAACCTCTAATTAACCAATTTTCTGAGGAAAATGTGGAAAAACTAGACTACCCAAGCTTCTTGATGGCACAGAAAAGGAAGTTTAAGTCAACCAGCTTATGAACGGAGTTTATCATTTTATGGGAAGTGACTTTGGAAAGACCATTCAAGGGATCAATTGATGTCATCAGGCTTTTCTGCATTTGGGGGCCTGATCTGCCCTTTCTTTGCTTTATTCTGTAAAAAGCTCTTCCATGTGGTGTCATAGCAACTTCAGCAGAGATTTTTTTTTCTGATATGTCCCAAAAAAGTCTTGATTAGCAAAGTTCTAAATAGAATTCCGAATGGAGCAATATGGCCAGAAAGAAGGAGGGGTGTGTGTGTGTGTGTGTGTGTGTGTGTGTGTGTGTGTGTGTGTTTCAGAAAACTAGGGTGAGATATTGGAGAAGGTTGGATACATGAAGATTCACCCCAGCCCTGGACTACTAATACTGTTTGATACTATGGCAGTCTAACCATAGTACATAAGTATAGGGCAGGGTGCCAGCAACAGCTCCCCAAGCATAGATTTTTTTTTCTGTCGTCAGGCTCATTTCTTATTTATATCCTTCTCTGTCATTGCACTTTTGCTAGGCTACTTAATTTTACCAGAAACACACACGTTTATTCTACCCTATTCCATGCTGTAAGACCCACTGTGGGCCAGGCGATGGTGGCGCACGCCTTTAATCCCAGCACTTGGGAGGCAGAGGCAGGCGGATCTCTATAAGTTCGAGGCCAGCCTGGGCTACAGAGTGAGTTCCAGGAAAGGCGCAAAGCTACACAGAGAAACCTTGCCTCGAAAAACCAAAGGAAAAAAAAAAGGCCCACTGTGAGTTCCAACTCATCCTTTGTGATGGCTGTGCTGAGTTACAATGATTTGTATCTTCTTTAAACTGTTATAGTACTATGCACAATTAAATATATCCTTATGGCAAGTCTTGAATATTTTTATTGTTCAGTATGAGCTCGTGTTTTGAATTGCTAGTTATTGCAACTATGAGTGCCTTGAAAGTAAAGACAATGCCTTCTTTGCTTTTTCCTTTGTGCCTATCATATAGCTGATATAATATTGTGTGCGTCTGTTCATGACCCTTTATTACTGTTTCTAAAATCTCTGCCATGTTATCAGAAGGCCTCTGTGTTAAAATGATGCTACCAAAGATTAGAGCCTTTAGCCATTAGTATAGGCTGTGGCTATATCCCATGTTCATGATGCCAAACCTTTTTGCTTGATTTTGGACTCTAGGAATGGGTGAGTTTCACAGTCAAGGCCCTAGTCTATTTTGGAATAATTATGCCAAACCTCACACTAGGAAGCAAGTTATCAGGAAGCCTCTGGGAAGAAACAGAACAACAAAATTAGATGGTTGTTTTACAGCATCAACCATGGGGCTCAGATTCAGGATTAGATAAATAAAGCACATTCTATCCTCTCTTTCCCACTGTATAAAGCTATGAAATGAGTTTTGAATGAATTGAATACTCAGGACAATAGTGGCAGATTGAGGAAGTGCCAGCATTCAGAAGTGCCACTGCATCAAGTATGTCCTGTGTTCCTGTGTAGCATTTGTTTTTCCTTTGCCATGTCCTGACCTGAACTCTGTTCCAGAAACCTTGTAGTGCACTTCAGAGTGCTGCTAGAGAGTGATCTAAGAGAAATGATCTAATTCTGAATCAAAGAATAGAGAAACTCCTGACATGGAGAGTGCAGAAACCCCCCTTGTTTCCTCTTTTCATTTTCTGATTGCTGCTACTCTGGTATAATGGTGACAGCAGCTGATGACTGGAGCCTGCAGGAACTAAAACTCTGAGGGTAGAGAGTGTTCTCTTTCGGGTGGAGTTGTGATAAAAAGGAGGGTTTGATCGACTTCTAATGCTTTTTATTTTATTCTACAACTCCACCATTGGTTTTAAACAAGAGCGCAGCTGAAAATTGCATAGGAGAACAATTACTTAAATTCTACCTTTTGAAGTAGAGTGTTGGATAATTTGTGGATGTACAATAGTTACTTAGGATCCATGAGGGACTGGCTCCAGGATGTCATAAGTTTTCCTAGAGTGTTAGATCAAGTATCTTATGTACAATGTTTACACATAAACAATACATATACTGCCATGTACTTTAAACCATGTCCAGATTACATATAGTACTGAAAACAGTGAGATGGCATGCGAATAGTTGGCACACTGTGTTGTTTTGAGAACAATAACAAGAAGAACAAAAGTTGGTAAAGTACAGATAAAACTTTCCTAGGCCTGATTACACAGTACAAAGAAGAGACACAGGTGTGCATTACTTAACAGTAGATACTGGAGAGGGTCTGAGGACTTCAGCAGGTCCCAACAGGGATGCTTGACTAGCACTTCATCGTGGTCAATTTAGTAGAGCTTAGTACCATTTCTGAAATCTCCTTAATTGTGGTGTAACAAATTCAAGTTTTGAATTTTAGAACTTTCTGGATTTTCCCCAAATGTATTCAGTCCCCACTTGTTTGGCTCTGTAAGTGTGGAACCTGTAGATAGAAAAGAGTGATTGTATTTTTTTTTTTTTTTTTGGTTTTTCGAGACAGGGTTTCTCTGTGTAGCTTTGTGCCTTTCCTGGAACTCACTTGGTAGCCCAGGCTGGCCTCGAACTCACAGAGATCTGCCTGACTCTGCCTCCCGAGTGCTGGGATTAAAGGCGTGCGCCACCAACGCCCGGCGAGTGATTGTATTTTTAAAACCCCTTCTGATGGGAATGGGGTGAGGCTCCTCTAGGTGGAAGGAATCAGATACGGAAAAACTTTAATGCAAGGGAAGTAATTAAAATGGATATTCGGGGCTGTTTTTCTGTTCTTTTCTGTGTGCTCAGTCATTAAACACTGGTGGCTGGGAAGGGTCTCTCAGTGTCAGATAGCTGAAGCCTCCTTTGTCCTTTATGGCTTAGGAAGGCAGCTAGTCCAGGGCACTTATACTGGGAGATGAGCAGAACATGTAGTTTCTACTATTTTATTTTTAGGCTTTTGGAACAAAAGGGAAAATATATAAAGGTGATGTCTTTTAGTTGTGAGTGTAAGCCTTAATAGTAACCCAGGGAGGAGGCCCGGGGATTTTATTAGAATGTCCTTGATAATACTCTACACCACCACTGTCTTCCACCTTTAGCTACACAGCTGTAAGTTGGTTGTATTTTAATATCCATTTTGAAAATGTGAATTTGTTCACTGCAGTTGATACAGTAGGGGACAGTTTGAGCATGACATGAATTTTGTGTTTGCCTGAGCATGATTCCATCAGTAAGAAACATGAGATGAATATAGAGCATTGCACAGAACTCAATTGAGCTGCAGGTAATATATAAAACACACCTTAAGGTCTAACAGACACACCTATCCACATTTAATGAGAACATTTCCATCCAGCTTCAGATAACCCTTTTTTTTACCACTTCAGACAAACACACTTATACTTCCTCAAAGTAAAGTACCATGCCTACTGTATTGTTTGTTTGTTTATCTATTTTATTTATTTATTTATTTATTTATCTATCTATCTATTTATTCATTTATTTATTTTTGGTTTTTCAAGACAGGTTTTCTCTGTGTAGCTGTGGAGCCTGTACTGGAACAAGCTCTGTAGACTAGGCTGGCTTCTAACTCGCAGAGATCCACCTGCCTCTGCCTCCCAAGTGCTGAGATTAAAAGACATGTGCCACCACCGCCCAGCTGTATTGTTTTTTAAACCATTAGCATAAATAATACTGTATTTTCATTACTATCTGGCTTGTGTGTATGTCTCTCTCTCTGTGTATAGTATATAATGTGTGTGTGTGTGTGTGTGTGTGTGTGTGTGTGTGTGTGTGTGTGTATGATGGGGGTGGGATAAACTAACTTGTGTGGAAGCACATGGATGCTGATGTTGAGATAACTTCCTGAATTGCTTCTCTACCTTATTGTTTGAGGCAGGGTGTCTCACTGAACCAAAAACTCTGTTTTTGCTATACTGGCTGTCCAGTTAGTCTCCTGGGATTATTTTGCCCCCCTCCCCTAAAAAAAAAAAACTGAGATTACAGATATGTACTGCCATTCCTGACCTTAAAAATCCTTTTAAAATATTTTGTAAAATGTTGACAGTACCATTCTTGTATGCAATGCACTCTGATCACATTCTCCCAGCCCCACTACACTCTCATTTGCATCCCACCTCTCCTGACCTCTTTCCCAACATCCCTTTTCTCCTCATGTCCCTCCTAGTCTTCCCCCCCCCCCCCCCCCCGCTCTCCCTTCCGCCACCTTCATCCTCCCTCCCTCTCCTTCCCTCTGCACAGGTGCCTCTCTCTGTGTGTCTGTCTCTGTCTCCCTCCTCCCTTGGACAGGCATTCATGGTCTCTGTGTATTCATGATTGTAGTAGTCATGCCATATCTAGAAGATATTACCTCACCACACTTATATTCATCTTTTAGCTACTGCAGTCCTTCAACTTCCTCTTATACTATGGCCCTCGGGATTTATTTATTTTTTTTTTTGAGACTTTCCATAAATGTTCCAGTTTGGACCGAAGACACAGCAGTTTTTTTAAACAACTTTGACTAGTTAGGACTGCTTGCTTTGATAGATGCCCACTGCCAAAAAGAGGCTTCTCTGAACAAGGCTGAGAGCTGCACTAGTATATGAGCATAAACGTCAGTGTTTAAAAGGCGATTTCCATACCCATTTGGCAAAACATCAATAGTAGATTCCTTGAAGGGGCCTGTGAGTTCCTTAAGCATAGGCTTCTGACTAGTGCTACAGTAACAAGTAATATGGACTCTCCCATGGAGGGGCCCTCAAATCCAATCAGGGAGCAGCTGGTTAGTCCAAGAACATTTATGACGCTATCGCGCCAGTGAGCATACGTTGCCAGGCAGGTCAGTTTTGAAGCAAATATTCTACAGTTCACTGAGACCATTGATCACCTTCATCCCTAAAGAACCTGCCTAGAACCTTCAGAAACAATGAATGCTAGCCAGCAAAATGGAAGCTTCCAGCTCAGTTCCAGTTTGCTTTCTCTGTGTCTTGTGTTCCTATCCAGTGTGGGTGGTGGCTTCATAAAAAGGGCTTTACTGTGTAGTTCCGCTAGCATCCACGGCTTATGTAGGTACTGTGGATCCTTGGGCTTGTGCAGCAAGTCCTTTACCCAGTGAGCCATCTCCTATGGCCTGCTATCTGGTTTTTTTTTCTGTATGCCACCAATGTGTTTGTTGCTGTTTCTCTAAATCCCTTTCCCTCATGGGATGTATGTTTTTCATTGTGTAGTTTTGCATTGTGCAATTTTAATCTTCCCTCTGAGAATGATGATCTTTCTGATCTTCCAGTCATGCCACACCTTGGGTCTGTGATATCTGATGTTAAGGTGGTCTTGATCAAGTCCCAAAGTGGCTGGGACATTTAAAATAGAAAATACCCACCTTTTCTCCATGGAACCACATTACACTTCATGAAAGGAGCCAGAAGATAAACTTAATTATTTCTCTTCCTTACCATTCTTTCCTTTCATCATTATTTAAGTGGTGCTGCATGTTGGTGTAGAGATTGGTCTCCGAGTCCATCACTAAATAGTCTGTTTGCCCTAGGCCATTTAATTTGTCGTCACCTCTTAGTTTGAAAAGTTAGATTCTAACAGTAATTTCTTCACAGGCTTGTTGTGATGATTAAATGGGGTAAGGTAATTCATGAAAAATAGAAGAGGTGGCAGGTAAGTGGGCACTGGAGAGGGTAGTGAGGGTTGAATTAGAGCAAAGCATGAACACACACACACACACACACACACACACACACACACACACACACACGCCATAAAGAAAACCATTACTTTGTATGCTAACCTAAAAACTACGTTCAAAGACCTTAAAGCTTGGTTGATGGATTTACATACATGACCTTAGTCAATATTAAGATCTGAGGAGCCTGTATATATTTAGAATCCAATAAGGGTAAAATTATTTTGAGCTTTTAAATTCTGTCAGAGAAGAAATGTCCTTGAATTTATCCACAGTTTTTTTTTTAATTTTTATTTTGGGACTTGACTATCACATTTAAAAGGTGCAATTATGATTCAGTTTCTGTTTATGCACTGATCTATTTTTCATTACCTAGATATCTTTTAGAGTCAAGGCTCTCAAGGTAAATATGTTTCTATATAACTTTTGGTGATTATTTAATATTTAGGTTATACAACTTTAGTAACAGAAAAGTATTTTAGGCTGCTCAATCAGTATATTAAATACAATATCAAATGAGACTGAAATCATCAATAGAAGATATATTGTTTATTTGGTGTTTGTATATTCTTAATATCTAACACAGTGGTTTTAAGCAGGGATGATGCCCTCCAGGGGTCTCTGGCAGTGCCTAAAGTCATTTTTAAAATTATTCCTACCTGGGGAGAGGTTGCTAATGGCATCTTAGTGGGGAAGTAGCCATAGATGCTTCTAAACACCCAATAATGTATAGTTTAGTCTATTATCATAATGAATTATTTTTCTGCAAATGCAAACAGTGTAAGCTTGACAAACCCCGTTCCAATACAGTACATAAATGTAAGGAAAATTCGGGCCTATAAGTCAGTACTTATTGAATGGAGAAATGACTACAAACTTTAGGGGACAAAACTGTTTTTTGATATCAGAGACAGGGCTTGGCAGACAACCTCGTGGAACTGTAATTACAAAGATAGGCACTCAACTAATTGGTGATAGCAAGATATAAAGAACAGTGTTTGCATGCATCCATTTCAGACTGTGTCTGGGCCATATGGTTATTAAATATTTTGGAAAGCATCCATGAGATATGATACATTTTTCTAAAGGCTTATGGCAATTGCTTCTGCAAATAATTCTAAACCACAGGAAAAGAAAATATACTGACTATGTCCTTTGGAAAGAAACATAAAATGATACAGAGAGAGGTTATAGATGAATCAAATTCTGGAGGCCATAGAAAATTAGAGCTAAACAATCCAGGGAAAGTGGGAAAAGGAAGTCAGTCTATTTTAGAGTTCTTCTACCTTAATCAAGGTAACTGACTCCATAGGGGAGAAAATTAAGAAGTAGAATAAAGCAAGTCAATAACCCACAGGAAATCCTAAGTCCATTTAAGAGTCTATTAATGTAATCCTATGGCAAATGTGTGCTGACCATCAAGAACAAGAGGTGTTTTAGGAAAATAAACTGCAAAATTGGTTACATGACAAAAGAGAAGACATTCTTTAATGTAACAGGGCAATGTGGTGGTATTGTGTTCCCCAAAATATTGTACACCCTAATAAACTTAGCTGTGGTCAGAGACAGAACAGCCACTAGATACAAAGGCCAGAAAATGGTGGCACTCACACCTTTAATCCTAGCACTCCAGAGGTAGAAATCCCTCTGAATCTCTGTGAGTTCAAGGCCACATTGGAAATGGCCAGGCATGGTGACACACGCCTTTAATCCCAGAAAGTGAGCCTTTAATCCCAGGGAGTGGTGGTAGAAACAGAAAGGTATATAAGGCGCGAGGATGAGAAACTAGAAGCATTTGGCTGGTTAAGCTTTTAGGTTTTGAGCAGCACAGTTCAGCTGAGAGCCATTCGGATATGAGGACACAGAGGCTTCCAGTCTGAGGAAACACGATCAGCTGAGAAGTTGGCCAGGTGAGGTTAGCTGTGGCTTGTTCTGTCTCTCTGACCTTCCAGCATTCACCCCAATAATTGGCCCCAGGTTCATTATTATTAATAAGACTTTTTAAGATTCATACTACAGGGCATCCTTGAGAAATTGTAAGAGTCCAAAGTGATCTTGAATCTACAAGCTATGCCACAGTAGGTGCAGAATTCAGGTGCCTTGAAAAGAATTTAAGGAGTATTCTGATAAGTGACTCTGGATTGAGTATTGATGTCTTGTTCAAGTTAAGAAAGAAAAATAGGGTTTGATGATATACTTTTTCATGAATTCCCCAGTTACAAGTTGTTTCTTTTTTTAATTGGATTGTTTGGTATTTTGATGTCTAGTTTCTTGAATTCTTTATATATTTTGGAGATCAGCCCTAGGTCAGATGTGGGGTTGGTGAAGATCTTTTCCCATTCTGTGGGCTGTCATTTTGTCTTATTGGTTGTGTCCTTTGCCCTAAAAAAGCTTCTTAGCTTCAGGAGGTGCCATTTATTAATTGTTGTTCTCGGTGTCTGTGCTACTGGTGTTATATTTACGAAGTGGTCTCCTGTGCCAATGCGTTCAAGACTACTTCCTACTTTCTCTTCTATCAAGTTCAGTGTAACTGGATTTATATTGAGGTTTTTTATTTACTTGGACTTGAGTTTTGTGCATGGCAATAGACATGGATCTATTTGCAATCTTCTTCATGTTGACATCCAGTTATGCCTGCATCATTTATTGAAGATGCTTTCTTTTTTCCGTTGTACAGTTTTGGGCTTCTTTGTAAAAAATCAGGTGTTCATAGGTGTGAGGATTAATGTCAGGGTCTTCAGTTCAATTTCATTGTTCCACATGTCAGTTCTTACTATAGCTCTATAGCAGAGCTTGAGGTCATGGATGGTAATGCCTCCAGAGGTTGCTTTATTGTACAGGATTTTTTTTTTTTTAGCTATCCTTGGTTTTTTGTTTTTCCATATGAAGTTGAGTATTGTTTTTTCCAGGTCTGTAAAGAATTGTGTTGGGATTTTGATGGGGATTGCATTGAATTTGTAGATTGCTTTTTGTAAGATTGCCATTTTTACTTTTTTTTTTTGGAGACAAGGTTTCTCTGTGTAGCTTTAGAGCCTTTCCTGGAATACACTCTGTAGCTCAGGCTGGCCTTCAACTCACAGGGATCTGCCTGCCTCTGCCTCCTGAGTGCTGGGATTAAAGGCTGCCATTTTATGTTGATCCCGCCTATCCATGAGCATGGAAGATCTTTCCATTTTCTGATATCTTCTTCAATTTATTTCTTCAGAGACTTAAAGTTCTTGTCATACAGGTCTTTCACTTGCTTAGTTAGAGTTACTCTAAGGTATTTTCTGATTTCTTTCTCAGCCTGTTTATCATTTGTATATAGGAAGGATACTGATTTTTTTGGGTTAATCTTGTATCCTGCCACATTACTGAAGGTGTTTATCAGCTGTAGGAGTTCCTGGTAGAATTCTCAACAGAAGAATCACAAATGGCTGAAAGACATTTAAGGAATTGCTCAACATCCTTAGTCATCAGGGAAATGCAAATCAAAATGACTCTGAGATACTATCTTACACCTCTCAGAATGGCTAAGATCAAAATCACTAATGACAGCTTATGTTGGAGAGGATGCAGAGCAAGGGGAATACTCCTCCACTGTTAGTTGGAGTGTAAACTTGTACAGCCACTTTGGAAATCAATCTACTTCAAGACCCAGCTATACCACTCTTGGGCATATACCCAAGGAATGCTCAATCATACCAAAAGGACACTTGCTCAACTATGTTCATAGCAGCATTATTTATAATAGGCAGAACCTGGAAACAACTTAGATGCCCCTCAACCAAAGAATAGATAAAGAAAATGTGGCACATATACACAATGGAGTACTATTTAGCAGAGAAAAACAATGACATCATGAGGTTTGCAAGCAAATGGATGGAACTAGAAAATATCATCCTGAGTGAGATAACCCAGACTCAGAAGGACAAACATGGTATGTGCACACTCATAAGTGGATACTAGATGTAAAGCAAAGGATAACCAGACTATAACCCACAGCTCCAGAGAAGCTAGGAAACAAGGAGGACCCTAAGAAGGATGTACAAATCACCTTGGGATGGGGAAACAGAGGAGATCCCGATGAGTAAACTGGGCATGGGGGGTGCAATAGAGGGTAGGGAATAGGGGATGAGAACATGAGGTAATGGAATGGTTGAGCTAGGAGAGGGACAGAGTGGGAGAGCAATGAAAGATCTCTTGATAGAGGGAGATATTATGGGGTAAGAGAGAAACAGGGTACCAGGGAAGTTCCCAGGAATCCACAAGAACGACCCCACCTTAGACTACCAGCAATAGTCAAGAGGGTGCCTGAACTGGCCTATTCTGGTAATCAGATCAGTGAATACCCTAACTGTCATCATAGAGGCTTCATCCAGTAGCAGATGCAGAGATCCACAGCCAGGTGCCAGGCACCAGGCTAAGCTCTAGCAGTCTAATCGATGAGAGAGAGAGACAGGATTCTATGAGCAAGGGACATCAAGATCATGATGGGGAAATGTACAGAGATGGCCAGGCCAAACTAGTAGGAACTTATGAACTGTGGATCAATAGCTGTGGAGCCCCCATGGGACTAGACTAGGCCCTCTGCATAAGCCAGACAGTCAGACAGTTGTTTAGCTTGAACTATTAAGGAGGCCCCCTGGCGGTGGGATCGGGATCTGTTCTTGGTGCATGCGTGGGCTTTTTGGAGCCCAGGGCCTATGGTGGGGCACCTTGCTCAACCTTAATGCAGAGGGGAGGGGCTTGGACCTGCCTCATCTGAATGTACCAGGCTCTGCTGACTCCCCATGGGAGGCCTTGCCATGGAGGAGGTGGAAATGGGGGGTAGATTGAGGGGGAAGGCTGAGGGGGGGGTGGGAGGAGGGAGGAGAGGGAATCTATTGTTTGTATGTAAAATGAATAGAAAATTTCTTAATAATAGAAAAAAGAAAAAAACAAAAAAAGAAATTGTTTCTTAGAGTCACTCAACCTGTGGACTCCCCCAGCCACTGTATTTTGATATCTGATTAAATTTATTTCAAATGGTAGGCCTTTTGCATATACTTGGAGCATATAAACAGTGTCTGTTAACATTTATTGTAGCATAGGCATCTGCCATATTTTTTCATGTCAGTAGAAGTGGGCCTCATTTTAAGCAAGTAGGATGTAAAAAAATATTTACTGACAGATTGCCAAGTAGAGGAATAGATCGCAGTTAAGAAGGGGGTGGTTCAATGCTCAAGAAGCTTTTGAAACTATATTAGACTTCTACAGTCTTTGGGAATTTCAAATTGAAAAGTTGAGATATTTTACCCATCAGGTTGCCAAAAATGAAAAAACTGATTAATAGTTAATGTTAGTTGAAAGTGCATAGAGCTAGATATACTTTAGCATTGTGAATATAACTGACAGTCTTTTAGGAGTATATTTTTTATGTCTAGTTAAACCTAAAATGTTCTACCTTCATTATATCAACTTATATATATATATATATAAAATATGCATATATATACATATATATGTGTGTACACATATATATTCTATACAGAAATGTTTGGAAATATAATAAGGTATGTACAAGAATGCTTTTTGTAGTATCAAATTGGTGTAATCTCCTTCCCTACCAAAGGTAACTGATTTAAATAAAGAAGGCTATAGCCCTGTTATGGATTAGGCCATGTTGGTTTTAAGAAGTATATGATAGCTCTGTATCTACTGACATGGATAATACCCAAGGTATATTGTTAAGGAGAAAAAGCACGTTAAAAATATATATAGCTTGATGCTGTTTATTTTTTAAACAAATAAACAACCTCTTCATCCAGCTAGAGCTCTCACATCTTTCTCCAGGGTCTAGCCCTGAATTTCCTTGACCATCCCCTTACATGCTTTCTCCTCAACCCACCAGATCTAGCCTTGGTCCTATATCTAGTGTCCCAAACAATATGGAACTGGTCAGATATTTAGACCAGTGGAACAAAGAAGACCCAAACATAAGTATGTAAACCTACCCACCTAATATTTGACAAAGATAACAAAAACATAAGCTGGAAAAAATGCATCTTTAACAAATGGTTCTTGAGAAACTGGATGTCTTCATGCAGAAGAATGAAATTAGACCTATTTCTATCACCTTTCACAAAATCTAACTCCAATTGGATCAAAGACCTAAACTTGAAATATTGAAATTGCCAGCAAAAAACATAGGCAGCATTCTACATAATATAGGTGTAGGAAAAGACTTTCTGACTAGGACTCTATCTGCCCAAGAATTAAGGCCAAAAATTGACAAGTGTGACTTCATAGAACTAAAGAGCTTCTTCACAGCTAAAGAATCAACTGGGTGAAGAGGAAGCCCACAGAATGAGAAAGAATTTTTGCCAGATATACATCTGACAGAGGATTAATATCTCAAATATACAAAGAACTCAAAAAAAAAGGCCTGGGACCTAAACAGAGAGTTCTCAAAACAAGAAAAAATGGCTAAGAAATATCTCAAAATGTTCATCATCCATAGCAATTAGAGAAATGCAAATCAAAACAATTTTGAAATTTCATCTTATCTGTGCTAGAATGGTAGAAATTGACAGAACTGCTGGAGGAGGTATGAGGAAAAAAGAACACTCATTCACTGTTGGTGGAACCGCAAACTGGTGCAGCCACTATGGAATCAGTGTAGAGAGCTCTCAAAAAGCTAAAACTACCACATAATCCAGCTATAACACTCCATGGTAGATGCCTAAGGGATTTGACATCCTACTCCACAGATAGTTTCTCAACTATGTTCACTGCTGCTCTAGTCATAATAGCTAGGAAATGGAAACATCATAAATGTTCATCAACCAATAAATGGATAATGAAAACGTGGAATACTATTCAACTGTGAAGAAAAATGAAATCATGAACTTTGCAGGTAAGTGGATGGAAATAAAAAAGATTGCATTGAGAAGGTAACCAAGACCCAGAAAGACAAATATCATATATTATCTCCCATCAGAAGCTCCTAGCTTCATATCTTCAGATGTACATGTTACAGTCGATCATCAAGAGAATTCATGGCAAGAGGTCAAGGGCAGGAACCTAGAGATAGGAACCATGGAGGAGTGCTACTTACTAGCTTACTCTGAGGCTCATGGTTAGTTACCTTTTTTTATACAGCCCAGAAACATCTGCATGGGGATGGTATGGTTCACAGCAGTCTGGCTCCTCCTATATAAATTAGCAATCAAGGAAATGGCCCATGAACATGCCCACAGCCCAATCTAACAGACATAATGCTTTGACTGAGGCCTCTTCTCAGGTGTGTCAAGTTGACAACCAAGATTTGCCATTATAAGTGCCCTTTTCTTTATGTGTATCAATTACCTTTTACGGGAACAAAGTCATGTAGTGTTTGTACAATTAAAATATACACAGTGGAAAAATAGAAAAACATCGATAAATATAGTATAAGTATACAGAAGAATTATGGGGCACTTTATTCATCAAAGAAAAATTTTGCTTCCAGATTTCTGTAAACAGAAAACTTGAAGCACAACTTGCTGCCTAGCCTTGTTTAGTGCTAAACAATGAAGGAGACAGAACTGAGTCAAACATAGCTATTAGTGGTGCTTGTCTGTTAAACCTCTTGGTTTAGCCCCCAAACCACCAAGTTGCTGCTGCAGCCTATATGCTATAACATTTGCAAACCATGGAATTGTGTAGGATGTGGAGGAGTCTTCACTTTGTGTTATCACTACCTCCCTGGCTAAGCACTGCCATAGAGGAGATCTGAGTGTGTGGCCTGTGATATAGCCAAAAGGAACCAGGGCCTAGAACAGAAGTATCACGGGCTTCTATTGGATTAACTCAATAATCTGAGTTCCTGTTTACCTTATAAAAAAGAAGTCTTGAAATTCAGCATTTAGTCTAGTAACAAGCTAAAACCATGTATATTTTCCCCTTCAGTCTGCATTAATAAAAACATCCATTATTTCCCAATAATTCAGTCAAATGCCTTAGAGTAATCTAAATAGCTTCTTCAATGGTGACTTTCTGGCTCATTTAATCCTTGTTGTATTGTTAAAGTATCATTTTCCTGTAATATAGAGTGGGAGCTTTTCAGTATTTCAATTGGGGTAGATGTTTAGTTCATTTTCTATGCATAAGACTTGCTTAGTGAGGATGGGACTGGTGATTTTGGAAGATGGGTACAGCTCTGAATATCAGGGACATCAAGCTAGGTGACTGGACTTGAGATCTCAGTATTCTTTTCATTTTATTTTATTTCTTTATTAAGAACTTTTTAATTCATTTTACATACCAACCACATATCCCCCTCTCTTCCCTCCTCCTGCTTCCCCCTCAGTCTTCCCCGCCAACCCATTCCCCATTCCCTGCTCATAAAGGTAAGGCCTCCTATGGGGAGTCAGCAAAGCCTGGTACATTCAGTTGAGGCAGTTCCAAGCCCCTCCCCCTGCGTCAAGGCTGTGTAAGGTATCCCACCATAGATAATGGTCTCTGAAACACCAGCTCATGTACCAGGGATAGATCCTGATCCTCCTGCCAGGGGCCACCAAGCTACACAACTGTCTCGCTTGTGCAGAGGGCCTAGTCTAGTCCCATGCAGCCTCCACAGTTGTTGTTCTAAATTTCATGAGTTCCCACTAGTTTGGTTTGGTTGTCTCTATAGGTTTCCCCATCATGATCTTGATGCCCCCTGCTTATAGAATCCCTCTTCTCTCTCTTCAACTGGACTCCTGGGGCTCAGCCTGGTGCTTGGTTGTGGATCTCTGCACCTGCTTCCATCAGTTACTGGATGAAGGCTCTATGATGACAGTTAGGGTATTCACCAATCTTATTACTGGGGTAGGCCAGCTCAGGTACCCTCTCCACTATTGCTAGTAGTCTAAGCTGGAGTCCTCCTTGTGGATTCCTGGGAACTTCTCTAGCACCATGTTTCTCTTTATCCCCATGATGTCTTCCTCTATCAAGATATCTCTTTCATTGCTATCTCACTCTGTCCCTGTTGCAGTTTGACCATCCCGTTCCCTTCTGTTCTCATCCCCCATTCCCTACCGTTTATTCCCCCTCCCCATCCCCAGTTTATTCAGGAGATCTCATTGATTTCTCCTTCCCAGAGCAATCCATGCATCCCTCTTAGGGTCCGCCTTGTTAGCTAGTTTCTCTGGAGCTGTGGGTTGTAGTCTGGTTACCCTTTGCTTTACATCTAGTGAGATCTCGGTATTCTTTGATAAACCACCCAACCTATGGAAACCTGTTGTTTCTATCTGGGAATTTGGGGCCTCCATTGTCTTTTTCCCTCTTCTCCTTTCTCTCTTAGATGTCCCTCTCCCTCCTTCTCCCTCATACTAGAAAAGCATAATATCACTGAGCTACAACTGACCCCACATTCTTCTCTCTTGCTATGCTTGGTTGTTCTACATATCTCCAGGTCAAATTTGAAAAATCTTTGTTTTTCTTGAGGAAACAATTCTGGGAACAAATACAGGAGTGCATAGATTTGTTCATAAAAGTTTTTATCTGCTTTGTTCACTGGTGTATTGTAAATATACTAGGTGCTCAACAAATATTTGTGGAAGGAGAAAGTGAGATCACCAAGCATATAGTATATAACATACATAATATGTGTCTCTGTGTGGGAGCTGGGTGGATGTTTTGCCTGCACATACAACCTGTGTACAACCTGTGTGCCTGGTGCTTACAGAAGCCATAAGAAGGCATCAGTTCTCCTGGAACTGGAGTTATAGACAGCTGTGAGCTGCCATGTGGATGCTGGCTGAGAAACACACCTAGGTATTCTGGGAGATTTTCTAGTGTTCTTAACTTCTAAGACACCTCTCCAGCCCATAAGCATTATTATAATGTCTGGTGCATTCTAGTAGCAGCAAGAAGGCTATTGTGAATAGAATGAATTATTTGAGGAAAGAATAAAAGAAGCAGAAACAGGTAAAAGGCCAACTTATATAATGTTTTGTGGGCCATATTCAAAATCCAATGATTTTGGATTTTATTCTAATCACGACAATTTTTTTGTAGTGTGTTGAGTAAGTGAATGCCATAACTATAGCCAATATTTAAGGTTCTAAGTACTCATTCAGGTTCTTTCAATGTATCTAATCATATACTCTTCAAACATTTCTAATGTAGCTACTAATATGATCTTCACTATAAAAATGAAGTCAAGCAACAGAGGTATTAACTATATTGGCCCAGATTAGGAAGGCAGTAAGTGATATTATAGAAGTTTGCATCTGAGCATTGGCAATTTGGCTTCAGACCTGGAGTCCTAGTTGCATTATGCTTCCCTTTTTGTACATCATACAAATGATCTGATTTACATCTTAAGTGGCTCTCTCTGATTGCTTTATCATGAACAGACCACTGGGTAGGCAGACCAGTTGGAAAGTGACTGTTTCTGACTTGGCAAGAAGAGATAATGGTGGCTTAGAATATTTTGAAGGTAACAGAGATGGAGAAAAGAGAGAGTCTGAATTTTGTAGACTCTAAAAGGTTTCCTGGGGACTGGATAACATAATATGAGTGACAAGGAGGGTTCACAGATGACTCTGTATATGAATAGAGCATAAAAATTTAAAAGTATTCAGCTATACTCTTTGTTCCACCAGAAAGAATTCCCCTGTCTCATCCCTTAGTGCAGCATCAGAATACCAGCAGCAGCCTTTCTTCCTCCCCTGCCCATATCTCTGGTGGATCCCACAGACCATCTTCCCTTAAATTCACCCTCCCCCATTTTTCACTATATCCCAGCCCCCAACTTCAGCAGGCACTCTCTGCTAAAGGCACTCTCAGGCTTCATCTGCTGTTGCGACCACCTCGACCAGCAAGGAAGACGCAACACCGAGCTCTTCTTCAAGCTGTTTATTCAGGCCTTTTACAATCTTTTTCTGTGACCCTTCTTCTTTGTCTTACTACTCCCGAAGGGAGCCCGTCTCAGCCTTTATAGGTCTCATTCCACCGACCACCACACGCCACATGGCATCCCAGGATAGGTACATGTATGCCATAGCAAGCCGTAATCGAATACCAAAGCCAAATACGGAGCTGCTTTTCTCTAAATGTCCCGCTGGCGGGAAGGCAGGGACAGGATGTCAGCGCCATCTTTAAGGCGCAGCAGCATGGTGAAACGGCTCTCCACAATCTGCCAGAAAACCAGGTAGACTGCCCACAGACCTTCTCTTCTCTCTCTGTTCCCCCAGACCCAATCTCCCAGTCTCTTCCCAATCTCTGCAGCACAACACCTTTGGAAGCCTTCCCTGCCCCCTTGCTCCCATCTCCTGAGGATCCCATAGATCTTCCTCTTCTAACCTTGGCCCCAAACTTGTTGTTTTATCCAAGACCCCAACCCCAGCAGGCACCCCTGCTAATCCAAGGGTAACTCCTCCCAGGGCATTAAGTAGGCTGAAGGAAGACCCACACTTTTCATACTGCTTCTGAATTAAATAATGTCACACCAGAAAAATCAAAAGAAAGAAAGTGCATGCACCCACCACCACCACCACCACCACCACCACCACCACCACCACTAATAATGACAAAATAACAGGAATTAATAATCATTGGTCATTGATATCTCTGGTATCAATGGACTGCATCCCTCAACAAAAAGACACAGACCAATAGAATGGGTGCATCCAACAAACACACATCAATATCAAGGATAGACATTAACTCAGGGTAAAGTGTTGGAAAAAGATACCCCAAGCAAATGGATCTAAGAAGCAAACTGGTGTAGCTATTTTAATTTCTAACTAAACAGACTTTAAACCAAAACTAATCAAAAGAGATAGACAGGACACTACATACTCATCGGAGGAAAAATCCACCAAGTTGACATTTCAATTATTAACATTTATACCCCAAACAAAGAGCACCAAATTTTGTAAAAGAAACACCACTATATCTTAAATCACATGTTGACCTGAACACACTGATACTGGGAGACTTCAATATCCCACTCTCACCAATGAACAGGTCATTCAGACAAAATTGAAATGCAATTATTGGAGCTAACAGACATTATAAACCAGGTGGACCTAACAGATATTTAGAGAACATTTCACCCAAACACAAAAGAATATACCTTCTTCTCTGCACTGCACCTCATGGAACTTTCTCCAAAATTGACCACATACTCAGATACAAAGCAAGTCTCAGTAGATATGAGAAAATTGAAATAACACACTGAATCCTATCAACCACCGTGGACTAAAGCTGGATATAAACAACAGAAACAACAGAAAGCTTTCAGACTCATGGAAACTGGACAACTCCCTAATGAATGAAAAATGGGTCAAGACAGAAATAAAAAAATTAAAGACTCTCAAGAATTTGAATACATAGCATACCCAAACTTATGGGACACAATGAAAGCAGTTCTCAGAGGAAAGTTCATAGCACTAAATGTCTACATTTTTTTAAAAAATGAAGAGATCTCATACCAGCAGCTTAACAGCACACCTGAAAGCTCTAGAACAAAAAGAAGTAATCACACCCAAGAGAAGTAGAAGTCCAGAAATAATCAAACTGAGGGCTGAAAAAATAATATAGAAACAAAGAGAACAATACAAAGAATCACTGGAACAGAGTTGGTTCTTTGAGAAAATCAACACACAAACCCTTATCCAAAATCACTAAAAGGCATAAAGCAGACACTAAAGAAATCCAAAGAATTGTAAGGACATATTTTAAGCACCTGTACTCCACCAGATTTGAAAATATAAAAAAAATTCTCAATAAGTATCACTTACCAAAGTTAAATCAAGATCAGATAAACAATTTTAATAGACCTATAACCCCTACTGAAATAGAAGCAGTCATTAAAAATGCCCAGGGCCAGATAGTTTTAGTGTAGAATTCTACCAGGCTTGCAAAGAAGAGTTAACACCAATACTCCTCAAATTATTCCACAAAATAGAAACAGAAGGAACATTGCCCAATTCATTTTATGAGGCCACAGTTATGATACCCAAACCACATAAAGACTCAACAAAGAAATAGAATTACAGGACAATTTCCCATATGAACATAGATGCAAAAATACTCAATAAAATACTTGCAAACCAAATCTAAGACCACGTAAAAAATATCATCCACCATGATAAAGTAGACTTCATCCCAGAGTTTCAGTGATGGTTCAATATACAAAAATCAGTAAATGCAATCCACTACATAAACATAGGGAAAGAAAAAAAAACATATGATCATCTCACTAGGTGCAAAAAAGGCCTGTGACAAAATGAAACACTCCTTCATGATGGAAGTCTTGAAGAGATCAGGGATACAAGGAACATACCTAAATATAATAAAGGCAATTTACAGCTAGCCTACAGCCAACATCGGATTAAATGGAGAGAAACTCAAAGCAATTCCACTAAAATCAGGAACAAAATAAGGTTGTCATCTCTTGAGTTGAAGACCCAGACATAAATTCACACACATATGGACAACTGATTTTTTATGAAAAAGCCAGAAATACACACTGCAAAAAAGATAGCATCTTCAACAAATGGTACTGGTCAAACTGGATGTCTGTATGTAGAAGAATGCAAATAGACCTATATTTATCATCCTGTATGAACTCAAGTCCAAGTGGATCAATCCTCAACATAAAACCAGATGCACTGAACCTGATAGAAGAGAAATTTAGGAATATCCTTGAAGTCATTGGCATAGAATATGACTTTCTGAAAAGAACACTGGTAGAGCAGGTACTAAGATCTAAATGGGACCTTATGAAACGGAAAAGCTTCTGTAAGGCAAAGGACACCTTCAGTCAGACAAAGCAGCAGTCTAAAGAATGGGAAAAGGGTTTTTACCAACTCCACATTCAATAGAGGACTAATATACTATATAAAGAACTCAAGAATCTAGGTATCAAAAAATGGAATAATCTAATTAAAAATGGGGTACGGATTTAAATAGAATTCTCAACAGAAGAATTTCAAATGGCTGAGAAACACTTAAAGAAATGTTCAGCATCTTTTGCCATCATTGAAATGCAAATTAAAATGACTCAGAGAGTCCACTTTACTCTTGTCAGAACGTCTAAGATCAAAACCACAAGTGACAGCTCAGCCTGGAGAGGATGCGGCGCATGGGGAATATCCATTGCTAGTGGGAGTGCAAATTTGTACAGCCATGTTGGAAATCAATACGACAGTTCCTTAGAAAGTTGGAAATCAATCTACCTCCAGACCTAGCTATTTCACTCTTGGGCATATATTCCCAAAGGAGGCTCCATCCTGTCACAAGGTGACTTGCTCAACCATGTTCATTCCAGCTTTATTAATAATAGCCAAAACCTGGACACAGCCTAGATGCCCCTCAACCAAGGAATAGATAAAGAAAATTTGGGACATTTATACAATGGAATATTACTCAGCTGTTAAAAACAATGATATCATGAAAAATTTCAGACAAATGGATGGAACTAGAAAAAAAACATTCTGAGTCAGGTAACCCAGACCCAGAAAGACAAATATGGTATATATTCACTTATAAGTGGATATTAGCCATTAAGTAAAATATAACCAACCTACAGTCCATAGACCCAGAGAGGTTAGGTAAAGAAGAAAGGGGACTAGGGGGCATGTATGGATCTCCCTGGGAGGGGGAAATAGAATAGATTTTACTGGCAGACTGGTGGGGATGGAATTGGGGAGATCACATCAGGGGAGTTATGAGGTGGAAGTGGTGAGTATGAGGAGAGATAGCTGGAATTGGGGAGCATTTTGGTTTGGTGTGAAAACTTTGTGTAGTGGAAATCTCTTGGAATCTATGAAGGTGATCCTCAGAAGGACTTCTAGTGATAGGTGATATGGAGTCTCAATTTGTAGCCATCTCAAGTTATTTCTTTTAGCTAGGCATGGCTTCCAATGGAGGGACTGATTTGCATTCAACTGAGTTGTTGGCCAATGGGGGTCCCATGGAAATCCTCAAACAACTCAGGCTGATGTTAAAGACAAAATGTTGTTCTTTGCAAACTGACAGTGGGGCCCCAACCATGAAGGACAACATCGACACAACTTGTTGAACATGAAGAGTTGAGCTGTTGCCTACATGGAGCCTTTACCCCTCCCTTCTAGTCTCTTTGGTGCAGGGAGGTACACTGCAGGCTACATGTAAGTATATTGCATGTTTTGCAACTCTGTGGGTTTGGGCCCAGGTTTTGGGCACCAAAAATGTAAGTAAATTGTTTGCAAAAGGTAAATTTTGCAACTCTGTGGGTTTGGTGTCCCAGGTTTTGGCACCAAAAATGTAAGTAAATTGGTTGCAGCAACTCTGAGTTTGGTCCCAGATTTTGGTACCAAAATGTGAGTTTTGCAACTCTGGGAAATGTGTCCTGACTACCTGGGGAGTCAGGTAACACCTTGAGCTGCTTAGGATAGCTCTGATGGCTGAACTGCAAGGAGACAGTTCAGCCCTGGAGGGTGAGGTATCCCAGACACCTCCAGCTGCTCAGAGCAACAGCTCTGCCATGAAGGTGTCCTGGACACCTGGAGCTATTTAGCACAGCTCTGACTGCTGGAACTGCAAAGAAGCAGCCTAACCCTGGAAGGGAAATTTTTCTGACTTCTCTGGAGAGTCAGGCCTGGAACTGCTTCAGCAGGGAAGGGTATCCTGACTCTTTAGCAAAGTCAAGGTATACCTGGTGTGATGGGGGATGGTATCCCTGCAGGATATAGCAATTCTGTTCCTCTCCTGGAGAGCCTCTACAGATGAGCTTTGCTCAGCCCCCACTTAAGGGGGCTTCCTAGCAGAGCTCTGCTTCTCCAGCCTAAGATGTTGCTTCTTTTGCTTTATTCTGAGAAAGGGGAAACCCCTGCAGAAATGTAGCAAAAGGGAAAACCCCCCGCAGAAATGTAGCAATCTCCTCCGGCTCCGGAGAAAAGTGTTACTTTTTAGCTCTCTCTTGCTCGGTCCACTGAGGAAAGTCTCAGCAAAGATCTTCTGTTCAGCTCCTCCTTGCTCTGCTGTTTCATCTCTCCCTTGTTTTGTCCACTGGAGGATCTTTTCTATGCCAGTGAATGAAGATCTTCACACCCAAAACTCTTTTGAGAAAGAGATTTATTTGGGAAGGAGTTCAGGAGAGTAGCTGCCTCTACCAGGGTGGAGAGAACATCCTTGTTTTTCTAACTGACTAGGCAGAGTGGTTTACACAGGAAGTCTAGGGGGTGGAGTCAACCCTGGGCCCAGGGTTCTACTATCCTGCTCTGTGATTGGTTGGTTTCACAAGTCAGTTGGCCAAGGGCAGAGATGGCTCTGATCTGACTGAGCCAAACTGTGTTTCTTTCTGCCCTGATCTGAGCCATCTTTTCCTAGTTCTGGGCTTCAGGGTCAGGGTGCATTTCTTTAGCCAGCCCCTTTTCTCTACACCACAGAAGAAGAAATGTGGACAGCAACCCAGCCAAAAATCTTTGACCTATAATCTATCCTTCCTGCAAAATATTCTAGGGTAATGGTAGGTAACAGTGTAGTTATGGCATAGAAATTG
Source organism: Peromyscus melanophrys (assembly GCA_902168415.1). Taxonomy (NCBI): domain Eukaryota; kingdom Metazoa; phylum Chordata; class Mammalia; order Rodentia; family Cricetidae; genus Peromyscus; species Peromyscus melanophrys. The sequence continues at coordinate 14,990 of CABHPR010120734.1, read as the reverse complement.
TAGGAGTAGCCAACTAATGTCTGATTCAACTTAAGCCCCACTACACAAGAAGAAACCCATACCTGACAATGCTTTGGTAACCAAGAACTAGAGCCTAGATTGCCCAGGGACCTCGCATAAAACCAAACACTGCTGGTCTAAAAAATAAAAAAAACTCAATAAAATAATGTCTAATGATGTTCTTTTCTACTCATAGTTCAGTGTCATCATCAGAGAGACTTCCTCCAGCAGCAGATGGGAACAGAGACCCACAGACAGACATCCTGTAGAGAGAGAGAGAGTCTAAATGCGATGTCTCCATCAAATCCCTTCTCTCTAATCCCTTCTCTCTGAGCTCAGGGAATCCCAAGAAGAGGATGCAGAAAGATTGCAAGAGCCTGAGGGGATAAAGGACACCAGGAGAACAAAGGCCCTCTGAATCAACTAAGCAAGCCACATATGAGCTCACAGAGACTGAAGGACAAAGCACAAGGGCCTACATGAGTCTGTACCAGGTCCCTTGTGTATATATTACAGCTTTTAGCTTAGTAGTTTTATGGAACTCCAGACTGTGAGAGCAGGTGGGTCTCTGACTCTTGTGCCTTCTCTTGGGACTCTTTTTCTTCTATTGGGTTGCTGTGTCCAACTTTGATATGATATGAGGGAAAGAAGGGAGGAACTGGGAGGAGTAGAGGGAGTGAAAACTATAATCAAGATATAGTGTATGAGAAATGAATCTATTTACAATAATAAAAAAGACCAAAAATGTTCAGCTGTGGTCTCCTGGGCTGTAAATATTTCTCTCTAGTGTTATATGTGGGAACTTGCAAAGAAATGCATAGTAACTTCTGCTGTTGTCTTGATTCATCTGGTTCAGAATTTTGGAGACAGGTTGCATAATGATCAAAAGTGGCATAATGTTAGGGAGGACAACTAGGTCCTGATGGCCAGTGATCATTCAGTACTATTGTCACTCTACCTACCTTTGTCACACTGTTCTCTCTGCTGCTAAATACTTTTCAGTGTCTGTTCTGACTCACATCAGTGTGTTCTTCAGTCTCTGAACCTTTTTAGTTCAGGCTTCAACTTTGGTATCTGGGTTAAAGCATTTCCAGTTGAATCTACTTTGTTGTCAAGTTTTTAACTGTCTACCCAGTTTGGTTTCATAACTTTATGTATCCATGTATACCTGTATTAAACCATTATAAAACCTGCTGCCTATTTAGGCCAACAATTTGACCCCAATTAGTGGGGTTAGGTATAAGCCAACTCTCTGCTCTCACATCTTTATGCCTTTCTCTACATTCACACACACAGGCACACACACCAAAAGACCACACACACAAAAATGCATGCACACACAAATGATTCTTGAATCTCTTTGCTGAGTACTCACTGTGTTTGGTTTCTACCAAGAAGATGTTTACACTAAGAAAATAGCCTAAGGTACATATTGAGACAATCTGGTAGAGAGTAGCCTGCCTCATATTAAAAAAGACATTTTTTATTATCAATAAAGCTATAACTTCTCATATAACATCAATTCTCAAATATTTAAAGATTGTAATAAAAGTCAGTATTTGGAGTGTTTTAAAGAATACTGTTCAGTGTCATGAAGTTGGTTCACCATGTTGAGCAATAATTACCACTGCCAAGATTTCAAGCCATTTCGTCTTCTTAAAATGAGATTCTGTATACAGTAAACAAAAACTCTCCATTAAATATTCATCTGTGACTGTTGGAAACTCCCATTTTATTTTTACTTTCTATCTTTAGGAATTTGACTACTCTGTCTACCTCACATCAGTGACATCATATACTCTTGGTCTTTTTTTTTTTTTCAGTTTTTCGAGACATGGTTTCTCTGTGTAGTTTTGGTGGCTGTCCTGGATCTCGCTCTGTAGACCAGGCTGGCCTCGAACTCACAGAGATCCGCCTGGCTCTGCCTCCGAAGTGCTGGGATTAAAAGCATGTGCCACCACCACTCAGCTTTCTTGGTCTTTTTGTATTTAGCTTATTTCACTTACTGAGATATCTTTGGAGTTGATTCGTACTGTGGAACATGTCAATTTTTCTTCCTTTTAAATGATGAATTACTTTATACTATATACATACATTACATTTTCCTTATCCACACGGTGAATAATGTTAATATGAACATAGGTATATGAGCCAAACTAGCTGTTCTTCCTGGGCTCGTGCTGGGACTCTGAGAAGGAGTACGAGGGATGAGAAGGGAATGAGTCAAGCAAAAGCTGGGATCAGGAGGGATGCAATGACTGATGACCCAAGCCATCGAGTTTATTAGTATCATAGCTCTTCTCTACCCTTAAATGAGGAAGCAGAAAACAAGTCAGTACAGTTCATCAGACAACAGAATTACAGGGAACAAAAGTACCTCAAGGTTTCCTTTTGCAAGGTACATACTGGTACAGTAAGCAAGGCATTTCACATCTCAGTGCGTGGAACATTTGACCACAGCTTTACAGGGGAAATGTTAAGCTTCAGGCCCTGATCTTAGGCTCCCTGGAACCCTGATACCAGTCCATTACTGACCTTACCAAACATGACCCTGACAGGGAACAAAAGCTCAGTGCTTCTTGTTCCATTCACAGGACCCCAAAGGGCCTTTGACCATACCTAGCTTCTGACAGGTGTATAAATATCTGTTAAAGTCATTGATTTTTATTTTCTTTTTCTGAGATGGCTCTTTGATATAAATCTCAGGCCAGGAGTTGCTATAACAAAGACTACCCTCATCATCTTGCCTCAGCCTCTCAAGTGCTAGTATTACAGGAGTTTGCTACCACAATTGGCTTTTAAGCTCCTGATTTGAGTTATTTTTGTGTATTTGGAAGTTGGAATGCTAGGCTATATGATAACTATATTTTAAATTTTTAATAAACTATCAGTTTCTCTAGCAGCTTTACCATTCTATATTCTCATCAGCAATGTAAAGTGTTCTAATTTCTAAAACTTAGTGTTTTCTCTCTGTTTTTGTCTATCTCTCTGTCAAATACTAGCCGTCTTTATGGGTATAATATGGTATCTCATTTTTCTATTGGTTAATGATGGTGGATCTCTTCTAATTTGCCTGTCAGATATTTGTATATCTTCTTGGAAAAAATAGTGTTTCCAAACCATCTTCCGATTTTTTATTCTTTTGCTTTTTAAATTACAAACATTTTAAAATTGTGAGACTTCGTTATCATGGAAGTCTTTGAGGAGATCTCAATGTGTATAAAACAGATTGCAACACAACAGTGGCATAATAGAAAGGGAGACAGAGTCTAGCTTGTCACTCTTAATTGCAGCCCCTGGGAGGACATCTTGAACCCCTTAAAACTGTTTTCTTGCTCCTTGTAAAACTACTGCCTCTTTGGCATTTAGAAAGGGATCTGTGCCTCAGAATATCTGAAGAGACACAGGTAAGCACAAACAAAAGCTCACCTCAATGGTTCGCTAGCTTCAAATATTGACCATGACAAGAGAAATGTGGAGTTTTTCACTGGAGCATATAAATGTTTTGTCACTTAGCTTCCAAAGACACACTCGGCTATTGATCCTTCTACATATCAAGGGAAGCTCATAAATTATTGGGGAAATGTCAACAAAAATGAAGGAAATGACAGAAACTCTTCCAGGTCCAGAGAAATCCATTATTTGCAAATTCATGTCCCCCAGTAGCACGAAAATCCCCACAGGCAGTAGAAATTTGTGAGAGCAAATAAGCCACAGAGATCGTGTTGCTATTTATCACAGTTGCTCAGTTCTGCTTCAGCCTTCAGACCATGTTGAATCAGTAGAATTTGGAAAAGTGAATGTTTGTAAGGTTTAAAGATTTTCTTTTTTCGTCTAAAAGGAAAGTTTTCAGAATAGACCTATTATTTTGGGAGCCAACCATTGACCCTCAGCTAAGTTATCTTCTTTTTGCAGTTCTTATTTTTAGGTGACACTGCCCATGTGTACACGTTTCTTTTGCCTCAAGCAGGACACCACCATTTATTTTATTAGAATTCTCTGTCCTTTGTCATCTTGATGATCAATTTTCTCTTTATCTCCAGAACTGTTTGTAAGTTGGGAGCAGAAAAGTAACACATTTACTTGTCTGAGTTCTAAGTAATTGAGAAATTGAAAGGATTCCGAAGACAATGTTCATTTATTTACTTGTTTGTGTTTGTTCGTTCAGTCATTCATTTATTCATTCATTCATCTGAGACAGTCTCACACTATAGCCCAGGCTTGTCTCAAGTACAGTGTAGCCCAAGCTGGCCTAGAACTTACAGAGATCCTACAGCTATAGCCTTCTGAGTGCTGGAAGTGTAGATGTGAGCTACCACTCTAGTTTTGAAGATGAAGTTTAGATTAGCACATTTATTACGGAAAAACGATAAAACAAACACAGCTTATATCTGGGAACAAGTGGACTTTCTCATATGGAGAACCTGAGTTGGAGAGAATCTTATCTCCTTGGTCACAGGCCGAGCTGACCCACCACTTAAACCTCTTATAAACACAGGCCATTTTCATTGCCAGCAGAAGTCAGAGCAGGACAGAGCCTCTCTAGTCAGCTGCATCCCCCAATAAGTCATGTATTCACTAGTTCTTGGTCCTGTACTTTCATCAATAAATTAAGTCATCCAACCCCTCCTTTCTATAGGATTAGCACACCTTCCACATGGAAAGAAATAAGGCAAGAGTCTTTAATTTTCTCCACTTTGTTTTTCCATTAATCCACTGAAATTAACTTGAGGCACTTCCATGGAGGGCGGAGGTCAGTTTATGAAGGCAATCTAGCTCCTGCCTTCACGGGGTTACCCCCCAACAACAATCACTGGCTCTGCTGATGGATGATGTATATGGTGGTACATCGTGAAGGCTCTGAAACATGCTTGAAAAATATGTTAAGTAAGTTAACAACAATATTCCTTTCCCAAGCCCATGGATGAAATTCATATTCTGTTTCTCTTCTGGAACAGTGTCCTGCTACATTGCTATAAATAGCCTATCAAAAGAAACACAATGAGCTCAAAGGACAACATTAAGAGACTACAAAAATATATAGCAATAAGATGTACTCATTTGAACATAATCTTCCCTTATCACATTTCCAGGGGGACATTAGAGTCCAGATATTAAATTCCATTATACTTTACAGTTAAAATCCAGAGAAATGAAAGTCCAAATTTCTTAAGTCCAAAGGAATTAAATTTTAAAATGAAGTTTTCCCCCCTTTGGGAATGAAAGTTCAAAGACATTAAAGACCAAAATATATTCTCCCTAGCTTCTTATTCTGCTCCATCTTAATGAGAAAAGTTCTCCAGGCCTGTGGAGAATTGGAGTTCTTCATTGGTTTTAGCCTATGCTGTCCCTCAGTGGAATTGATGTGCTTCCTTCAGGGCTTCAGAGTTTGTAGTCTCTGATGTTTTATATAATTCAAAGAACTCAGAACCTACAAGATAAATACATTACTGCCACAGGCATTCCTAATATAAAAACAAACAGGTGTTGGTCGTCATCTAGGGGGCTCACATGGATCTCTGCTTCCTGGAACTTACTCCTTGCAGAATCTTTCCCGTGTGTGTGGGGTGAACTTAGTATTCTTCCAAGTTGAGTGTGGCTGAAATGATGGAGTGCTACTTCCCTAATTAGTTTACAAAAGACTAACTTCCATCTGTGTAGTACCTTCCCCTCCTCTGGTTCTTTTTGGTTGCTTGTGCTAATGAAACCAGTTGCTGCATGCTGTGCTGTGAGCTGCCTACTGAGAGGACTATATGACGAGAAATTTGCCAGTAAGGAATGGATCCTTTAGATCAATTGCATTAGTTGTTTTTCTTGATGCTGGTAACAAATACCTTACTGAACAACTTAAGGCAAGAAGGGTTTATTTTGGCTCAGTTTGAGGTTACAGTCCATCATGGTGGTGAGGGTATGGCCTCAGGAGTGTAAAGCTTCTTACTCACATCCCAGTATACCAGGAAGCAGAGGGCCAGATGCAGGCCAGAAGGAAGCTTAATCACATTGTATCTGCAGTCAGGAAAGAGAGAGAGAGAGAGAGAGAGAGAGAGAGAGAGAGAGAGAGAGAGAGAGAGAGAGAGAGAGAGACAAATAGACAGAGACAAAGAGAGACAGAGAAGCAGAGACAAAGAGACAGAGAGAGAGACACACACAGAGAGACAGAGGAACACAGAGAGACAGAGAGAGACAGGGATAGAGAGAGAGAGAGACAGACAGACAAACAGAGACAAAGAGAGACAGAGAAACAGAGACAAAGAGACAGAGAGAGAGACACACAGAGAGAGGAACACAGAGAGACAGAGAGAGACAGGGATAGAGAACAAGAAATAGGACCCTGCTGTAATAAAATCTCAATCCTCTCCCACAGTGATCCATTTCCTCCAGGTAGGGCTCACCTCCTTAAGACCCCACAGCCTCCCCCAACAGCTCTACCAGCTTAAAACTACATGTTCAAACACACAAGCCTATGGGCGGGGGATTTCATGTTAAACCTTAGCAAGAACAGTCATCAAGGAATATGATTCTGTCTATAGCTTTGTGAGTGAGTTTGTAAGCAGAAACTCTCCTATTTAAGTTCAATTTTGAGTAATTTCTCACCAAGATGCTGATTTTGACCCCGCACATTTAAAACACAGTTGCTTAACTATATAGACCAGATTTTTGATCTAATAGTGACTTCTAAAAAGTGAAAGGTTTAAAATAACTCAAGGCCCAGGTCTGTAGCATGAATCTTAAAAGTTCTTATTAATAAAATCAAACCTGAGGCCAGTTATTGGGGTGAACACTGGAAGATCAGAGAGCCAGAACAAGCCACAACTATCTCACCTCGCTGGATCCTCAGCTGGTCTTATTTCCTCAGACTGGAGGTCTCTGAGTCCTCATCTTGAATGGGTCTCAGCTGAACTGTGCTGCTAGAAGCCTGAATGCTTAACCAGGTCAAATGCTTCTCCAGGCCAAAATGCCTCTCCAGGCCAAATGCTTCTAGTTTCTGGTCCTCACGCCTTATATACCTTTCTGCTTTCTACCACCACTCCCTGGGATTAAAGGCTGGCTTTCTGGGATTAAAGGCTGTGTCACCAAGCTTGGCTGTTTCTAATGTGGCCTTGAACTCACAGAGATCCAGTGGGATTTCTGTCTCTGGAATGCTAGGATTAAAGGTGCATGCTACCACTGCCTAACCTCTGTTTAATATTGTGGCTGTTCCATCTCTGACCCCAGATAAGTTTATTAAGGTACACAATATTTTGGGGAACACAATACCACCACACAGGTCCTCGTGACCTGTCTCCACTCAGAGACTCCCCTCTTGTTATTATAGTCTACTAGTTATAATTGTTGTCTCTCTCTCTCTCTCCATATTCTTGATCTAATGAATCATATGTTTGGACTGGAGGAAGTCCAATGAATAACAACTCAAAATCCAAACTGATAGATATTTTTAAAAAAGAAGAAAAGACAGATGGGAAATGAAAATAGCTCCTTTATTTTGGGTTAAGCTGAAAGGAATGTAGCTTATATCTGTGAGTAAGCTTCCTAATATTACACTGGATTTATGTACCTAGTCAGAGGCAGTACTAGGCTGTGACGATGCTTGACCTTCATTCCCCAGGGCTGTTTAGAGCCTTGCAGAATTCTCTTAGAGAGGTGCAGAGTATCATCACAGTATCTGTAGAGATCTTTACTCCCAAGAATAAGAAGAGATAAAAATAGGGCAAAGTGGGGCCAGTGAGATTGCTCAGTGGGTAAAGGTACCTGATCCTAAATCTAAGGAATTGAGTTTGATCCCTTGGTCCTATCGTTGGAGAGAAATGACTTCTACAGATTTCCTTAACTTCCACCCACACATATACACACACAAAATGATTTTATTAGTTCTTTAACAATTTTATATAGTGTGGTTTGATTATATTCACCCGACACCTCTGGTATCTCCAAGATCCACTATCTTTCCCTACCCACACAACTTTGTGTCCTCTTGAAAAAAAAAGCCTATCATGTTTAATTGGTGCTGTCTATATAGTCTTGGATGTGGAGACCTTCCAGAAGACCATGGTCTATTTATTAGGGCCTATACCATTACAGAGAACTAACTGACTCTCTTCTAAGGGGATTGCCAATAGCTTTTCAGTTAGGAATGAGACCTTATGACCACTTCACATCTCCATGCTAGAAGTTTTTACAGCTTGAGCTTGTGCAGAATTTGTGTATACTGTCATAGTCTCTGTGAGTTAGTATGTGCAATTGCTCTGCTACATCCAGAAAATACTGTTTCCTTATAGTCATTCACTGCCTCTGTCCTTCAATTGGTCAAGGAGCAGAGAGTGAAAGCCTTCAGAATGCTCAGTCCTAAATGGGATATCCATATCACAACATGTCAGAACACAGTACAAGAATGGAGTCCTATGAGAATTCTGAGTGCTTATGAGAAAACTCCAAGAAAACAAGACAAGAGTCTTGTGATCTCAGTTTCTTCAATGCACAGAATCATTCTTGGAATGTGTTTTTATATTCCCCTCAGGTGTAGAGGATAGGAGAGAGCTTATTTCAGCTACTGCTATTCATATACATCTTATATTCATATCTATGGAAAAACAGGTTTTTGCCACATGCAGCTTGTCTTTGTGATAGTAACATTCAGAGTATAAATTGTCTGATGTTCTGAATAAAGTTAGATATTGCATGAGACTTTAGTCTGCCTCATTTTTAGGCCCTTCTCTCCTAGGTTCATGCCATAAACCAACTCAAGCAGTAAACAATACCCCTCCTCCAAAGGCTTGGGGATCATTGTTGAAGAGGGGAGTGGAAAGATTTTAAAAGCCAGAAACAATGGATGACCATAAAGTAAAAATTTTAAAGTTACTTGCTGTGGATATCACTCTGTATAAATAAAATGCTGATTGGCCAGTAGCCTGGCAGGAAGTATAGGCAGGACAAGCAGAGAAGAGAATTCTGGGAACAGGAAGGCTGAGTCAGGACACAGTGCTAGCCACTGCCATGAGTACCAACGTGTAAGATACTGGTAAGCCATGAGCCATGTAGCAAGGTATAGATTTGTAGAAATGGGTTAATTTAAAATGTAAGAACTAGATAGCTAGAAGCCCAAGCTAATGGCCAAACAGTTTAAATAATATAAGAGTCTGTGTGTTTATTTTATAAGTGGGCTGTGGGACTGCCGGGGCTTGGCAGGGGCTGGAGAGAAACTCTCCAGCTACATTTACTAGGACAAATGGGGCTAGTTTTCTGGTCAACTCAATGCTCAGGTAAATCCTGCTTCTCCAAGTAGAAGTGAAGAGGTGAAGTCATATAAAACAACATCAGGATTGAGGAAAGAAGTGTTCTCTCTTATATTCATATCTTTTAAACATCTCTGTTCTCCTTCTAGGTCTTCAACTTCATCTTTTACAGATATCAGACAAGGTTGGTTAAAACACTACCAGGACAATAATGCTAATTGAAGATCCAAGGGAAGGGAACAAACAGCTAATGTGTAATAAGTACATATGTTGAGATGCTTAGAGAGCCAGAAGAGATGCCAGAGAATTGCTTCTGATCAAAATTATTCTTTTGACATCTGTTTCACCATTGACTCCAAAACCTCAAGACCCCCTTTAGACCATCGTTTCATTGATGATACCCAAATTCTCTGGATCTATCAAAGTGTCCAGAGTTTCCTTCATGATAAAAAGAAATATGCACACTTTTATCTTTTTAGAATATATGTGCCTTTGGTTTTATTTTAAAAGAGGCATATATTTATTAAGCACAATAGGTTTCCTTACGATATTTTCATACATGTACATAAGGTATTTTGACCATATTCACTCCCATGAACTTCTCTTGTACCAGTCCTACTCTGGATGATCCTCTTTCCCAACCAGTTCCCTTTCTAATTTCATGTCCAGCATCTTCTGTCTTACTCTGAAAGATTTAATTTTGATGATATGTGGCAAAATGATTATTTATCAACATGGGAAGCTACCTCCTGGTGAATCTAGCCCTGATCTATACTTAAAAATGTCTGAATTTGTTTGGTGCCTGACTTATTACTGACCTCTGAAGTATACAGGGTCCATGGGGGAAGGCCATTTTCTTGTTTAGAAGGCTTTTACTATTTTAAATCCAAGAGAATTCAGATTCAGGTTCTTTGGGAGTTACTAAGGATGACAAATGCAAAAGATTGTAAACTGAGAGCTAGGAAGGCATTCCATGTTATCAGTTTCATTTGGATGAATGAATTTATCATATAAGCCTTTTATCTTATATAATATATTTTTTTAAAATCACTGTTTGTTTTAACTGTAAAACTCTTGCAGCCAAATATTCTGGTTAGGTTCTTCTGCTTTTTCTGGAAAAGATCAACTCACAGCTAAGAGATTTTTTTTATCACTTCTTATGGGCCATCAGGGGGCTTAGAAATAGCCATGGCAAATCCAATATTCTCAGGAAGAGAGAATTCTGACTGGTTTTGTTCTGTGCTCAGGCTTTTAATGTTTATCAATTCTGAGAAGCACAGAGGCATTCTCACACGTTCCTGACAACACCTGTGCTCCCCTTTCATGCGTTATTTCTTATCAAATGTGTTTGACTACAACACAACACAACATTTACCTTTGGCTCCACTGTGACAGAACATTATGATCTTTTACGCAGCTTACCTGTGCCCAGAGATACTTGCTTTGCTGTGTATGTTTGTGTTAGAGGGAAGGCTAGGGTTCAGGGAGGCAGGGGACTGGGGAGATTGGAATGACAAAGCTTGTTTGCTTCTATTCTTTATTTTCTCCAAAATCATGTGTTCAAATTGCTTGAGTGAAAAAGTCAATTTCTAGAATACCAGGCAAAACTCATCTTTCCACTCTTTCTTTTACACTTGGAACCAAATGGAACCAGTCAGGTCTGGTTCTCTAACATATATAATAAAGGTGTGACAACAAAGTGTGGGAGTCTCCAAAATAACTAGGTCCTCAATCTCTTTTCATTTTCCTCTTTTGTTGTAAATATTTTCAGCACTTTGTCAGAATGTGATGGGGATGTGTAGAAGGGCCTCGAGGGACATGGAATAAATGTTTTGATGGGAAGTGGCAAGGGAATGTTCTAGAAACTAATTATAATGATACCATTATATCTCTACACAACTATCTCCATTATACCATCACTATTATTGAACAATTGATATGTGCTTGATGTTCTATAAACATCACTTCATTTCCCATGATAGGTCTGTGTCGTAAACAGTACCACTACCTTGATTTAAGGAAATTAGGGGCAGAAAAACTGAAGTATTTTTGAACATTGTTTCTAAGAAACTGTGAATCCAGGTTTTAATTTAAGTCAAGCTGGAAGTAATTACTATTGTGGAAGGTCAGTGTGGCAAGTAGATATAGAACCTACATTATGTTCTGAAATCTTTTGTTCATATACAGCTTAGCTTTATTTTGGATGGGAAAATATAAACTGAATGTTAGTCACTTTCCTTATTGATATGGCCAAATGATTCACAAAAATATCTCAAAAGAGTATTTATTTTGGTTCATGATATGGTGGTTTGAGTGAGAATGGCCCCATAGGCTCATATAATTAGACTCTGTTAATATAATGCAAAATAGTATTTAGCAGTTGGTGGAACTGTTCTTGAAGGACTAGGAGGTATGGTTTTATTGGAGGAGGTATGTCACTGGAAGTGAAATTGGAGGTTTCAAAAAGACTACACCATTTCATAGTTAGCTCTCTTTCTCTCTGTATCATGGTTGTTTCAAGATGTAAGCTCTCAACTAGTGCTCCAGAGTCATTCCTGCCTGCCTACTGCCATGTTCCCTGCTATAATGGTCACAGACTCTAACCCTCTGAAACTTTAAGTCCCCAGTAAACTGTTTCTTCTACAAGTTACCTGTTCATGGTATCTCTTCACAGCAATAGAAAAGTAACCAAGACACATGGTTTGAGGAGCTACAGTTCATCATGGTAGCTCCATGGCAATGGGATCATGAGGGTGCTTGTTCACATCTCAGTAGGTCAGGAAGCAGAGAAAGAGGAATGCTTGTACTCAGTTTGGTTTCTCATTTTTTTTTCTTTTTAGGACCAAAGCCAGTGGGACAGTGATACCCACTTCAGGACACATCTTACTCCTTCAGTTAATTCCTTCTGGAAAAACTCTTACAGACACACTGATGTAGCAATTTCCTCTGAGTTGAAACACTTCATCTGGAGGGAGGCCCCTTAAGGCTCTGGAAGTTCTAAGTTGATAAGATTCCTCCAAGAAGTAGGAGGAATGGCCATGAGGTTTAGGAAGTAAACAAACTTAAAAGCTTCAAGAGAGTTATAAAACAAGATACACAAGGACCCCTCCAATGTTATTGTCATTCTCCAGGCTAGGTGGACTTTTCAGTGATGCAGCTGTCTTTGAGTTATTCCTGCTCCTGTAAGTAACTCTTCACCTATACTCCTGTAAATGACAGTCATTAACTCATTGCTTCACCAATTTGTCTTTGGTAGAATCATTACTTTGATCTGTTGGTGGTTCTTTGCCTGGAGCGACTAGATGTTTGGGTTGTGTCTTCCCAGGAACAGTCTCACACAACATCCAATGTTGTGTCTCATTAATGCCCTGGATGGATCTTAATTCAATCAAGTGGACAATGACGATTAACCATCAGGCTGAAGGATTGAAATGCTGAAAGCTTGTTAATTTAGGTAACAGAAGCAGTATACACAGAGCCCTATTAATATAATGCAAAATAGTATTTAACTGTAAAAATCTTAAATCCTATGAAAATAGACTCTTTTCTGTAAAAATAAGGTTGATTCATTTTATTTGTTTTTTTTTTTAAAGCTAGAGTCAGTATATAGTCCTTGTTAATGTGGTACATGATTTATAGCCCAGGCTGGCCTCAACTCATTGCAGTCCTCTTGAATCATCTTTCCAAATGCAATTATTATAAGCATGTGTCACCATGATTGACTTATAATTGATAAAATTAGATTTCTCAAAGATTTTTGCATAGGGACAATCCGTTTTACCATAATAGAAGTTCTTAGTTTTTTTTTAACCTATGAAGTGAAATTCCTGCCATTTCATACAATTGCTGACACTATCAATGTGTATGAAAGTGTATATGATATGACATAGGTAGATTATAACATATGGCTCATTATAAAAATGCCATTTCACAATCAGAGATATAGTCTGTTGCTTAAATTCAGTGAATGGCATTGAAACCTATGGAGGAAAGGAAGACAAGTAGCTCTCACTAGTTTCCCTACTCTGGTTCCTTTGTAGAAGTCTATCTAGTCAAGCACAGACAATCACTTCTATAAATTGGCTTAAGTTAGTTTTTGATGGAGACTTTGTCTAGACCATTCTGCTTTGTTTTTGAGTAGCTAATAAAACTGCAGTGACATTATGGCTAGAATAAAGATCATTTATATTCCTCTCTGGCACTAGGTGATGGAAGAGGTCATTGTCCTATTTTGTTTCTCAGAGACAGGGAGAAAATATGCCTAATATTTATAAGGCAGGTGTATAAGAAGATTATTTCTAACAACCCAGCACCCTGTAGTATATACTCATTTAGTTCCTATGTTGTGGTGAGAGAACATAGTTTTAGTATTATTGCCTCTGAACTAAAGTGAGAAGTCACTAAATTTATCTTTGGTAGCTGTAGCCTCCCATTTCAGAATATATGAAATTTCTGAATCCTTTCCATATGCCAGGGAGTTTGTAACCTGCTCTACAAAGGCATTTATAACTGTATGGAATCATTTTCACAACTCTGTTAGGCTGCTTTTTGGAGTGCTTCTTCAATGTCCTGCACTATACTATGTATCTTTTAGTATTTTATTATTATTATTCATTACTAAAACTTATGATATTGTGGCTACTGCTGTTTCAACTTTGTAGACAATGAGACTAAGATTTGCTTAAGTTCACACAGAGAGAAATCACTAGCAATGAGGTTTGAAATCTAGCTTTCATAGAAGAAGGTGATTTTTTTTTTTTTTTTGGTTTTTCGAGACAGGGTCTCTCTGTGTAGCTTTGCACCTTTCCTGGAGCTCACTTGGTAGCCCAGGCTGGCCTCGAACTCACAGAGATCCGCCTGCCTCTGCCTCCCGAGTGCTGGGATTAAAGGCGTGCGCCACCAACGCCCGGCAAGAAGGTGATTTTTATTCAAACAAATAACAGTGTTGGATTTAGGAACATGGTGATAGAGATAAATAAATGTCTGGCTCAGGAGGAATATTTCTCATCCAAGAATTCATTCAACTGTTTTTTGAGTCATTCAGATTAAAACTCTCAAGTTTCCTATTCTTTCTGGAAATTCTTCAAAAGATAGTATGTGTGAAGCAAACCACTTCTTCCCATGTTCAATACTACCACTTTGGTTTATGATATTATTATCTCATTTGCATGATTAGATCAGATGTCCTTTGCTTCAGGCCTCTATGCAGAGATAGCCAACCGTCCATTAAAAAACATTTGCCTTTCTTCTTTGGTCATAGAAATACACCTAAAAACATGGCTTTTGGCCAAAATATACACCTAGTTTTGCTTATAGTTAGGTGTAGTCATGTAAGTAAACTGTTATCAGTAGAATGTGAGCACGTGCCATTTCTAAGTGAAGGGCATGTAATATTTGGGCTTGTTTTCTCAGTACTCTTTCGTTGTTTTTCCCCTCATGAAACCTGAATATTTTAACACTCTGGCCTAATCCTTATATACCATGACAGGGCTCTACTTAAAGTCTGAACAAGAACTTGAAAAGAATCTGCTTCCCTGTATCATTGTGATCAATGGATATTCTCTGTGGATCTGTACCAACCACATTTTAAGAATTTCATGTATGAGCACCCTGTATTTACAACATTTTTACCTCTCCTTCTCCCCTTCCACTTCTTCCTATTCCTCTTCCTTCCTGTCAAATTCATGACCTCCTCCTGTATAATTACTATTTTACACACACACACACACACACACACACACACACACACACACACACACA
>CABHPR010120733.1:0-30530 GCA_902168415.1 Peromyscus melanophrys | reverse complement strand
GTGTGTGTGTGTGTGTGTGTGTGTGTGTGTGTGTGTGTGTGTGTGTGGTGTATATGTGCGTGTGCATGCAGGCATGTGCTCATGAATGCCAGTGAAAACTACATTCTACACACTTCTTCCAACAAGGCCACACCTCCTAGTCCTTCTAATCTTTTCAAACAGTTCCATTCCTTGGTGACTAAGCATTCAAGTATATGAACCTATGGGGGGCATTCTTATTCAGACCACCACACTCTTATGTTCCCTCTAAACTTTCCCACCAGAAAGAATCAAATTTGTTAGGAGAAAGAGCTGATTCCAGGCCTGGGTCAGGAAATGAACAGAGTAAATCTGAGATATGTTGCTGCAGATTGAAGCTCCTGCTGACCAAGGTTATAGCCATTGAGTATCCAAGAGAATAATGACTGCAGTGGATTGGAACAAAAGATGTGTAATAATCCATAAGTGTATATTGCTTTGCATAATTGATAACTAGAGTTCCATTAATACCTTATTATTCTGACAGCTGGCTAAATGAATTGTATTGCAGGATAAAGAGCTAGTAGTGGTTGGCTAGGACAAACATTTCTTTACAGAGGGCTCCCAGCTAATGAAAGTGAAAGGAATGACACAATAGAGAATGACATGTGTAGCCCTTAGCGGAGTACTCTATTTAGGAAGACCATCATTGATGAACCCTAAGAACAAAGGGAAATGGAGGCTCTACCGTTAGCTAGTCCAAATCCTCCCTAAATCCACTGATAAAACAGCTGTACAAAAAGTGCAACAAACAGATGCTTTGTACCTGTGCATGTGATGGTCCAACCCAGAATAATTAGCCTGGATGCAATCAGGGCTGTAGGAATTGCAGCGTTCATGTAATAAAGGGAGAGAGGGAGAAGATAAATGATAGCCAAGGAGCAGAGAGGCCAGTTCTGCATAACTGATCTGTTTCCTTCACTCAGACTGTGGCGAGAAAGAAGGGTTGACAGGGGACTTAAGTCATTAGAGCACCTACTGTCACTCTCAGGAGAGAAAGAATAGAATGAGCCCTTCATGAAAATGCCACAGTAGATATGAAAGTCATACCTGCTCAGAAAGGCGCACCATTGCTTTTAATATTTACATGCCAGGTTTTACTTATTAGGGCCTGTGGATATGACCTTACAAAATAGATACTTCAGTGACTAGATGTGCTAAAATTTTTTTCTTTTAAGAAAGACAATGAAAGTATGTTTACATATTATTAAAAATTTGTCATTAATATGAAATTTACTTATTTTTGTTTTTAATTGTGGACATTACCATAAAGAAGCAGATAATTCATTTATTAATAGATACTGAAAACAAAACACTTGAATTTTTTTAACCTTTATTTTTATTTTATATGTATGAGCATTTTGCTTGCATGTATGTATGTGACCATGTGCATGAAACGCCTACAGAGGTCAGAAGAGGGCATTGGTCCCCTAGGACCAGAGTTACAGAGAGCTGTGAGCTGTCATGTGGGTTCTGGGAATCTAACCTCTTACTCTGTAAGAGTAGCAAGTGCTCTTAAACACTGATCTTTCTCTCCATCCCCCACAAAACACTGTTTACAAAACTCAATATAAATACATTTGTTTTATGTCTAAAATAAGAAGGCCAGACATGGTAGTGCCGCACTTTTAAATCCTAGCACTCAGGAGGCAGAGGCAGCTGGATCTCTGTGAATCTGAGGCCAGCCAGCTCTACGTAGTGTTTCAGGTCAGCCAGGGATACATAGTGGGACCCTGTCTAAAACAGAATAGTAACAGCAAAAAAAGGAGTGGGGTGTGTTGGCACATACCTATAACCGTAGTACTTGGGAAGCTGAGGCAGATCGTGAGTTCTAAGTCAGCATGGGCTGCCTAGTGAAAGAAAGAAAAGAAAAAAGAAAAGTAAAGGGGGCAGAAAAAAAAAAACTCGAAAACTGAAGATAGATTGGCCAGGAATTTTCCAGGGTAACAGAATAGAACAGACCACAGATCCACGACACTCAGAGAACTTCAGGTAGAATTAGACTTACACAAATGACTTATCGCTGGGTTCAGGCATTGCCAGAATACATCCATTGTGAAATTATAGAGCCTGCATACAGTCTTCGGGCAGCCGCTGGTGCTCATTGTTATGATCCATACTTTTTTAGAAACGAAGATGTAATTGTATTGTTCCCTCCTTCCCTTCCTCTAACCCCGCCCACCCCCACCTTGCTTTCTTTCTGTTTCCTGTCATTAAAAATGCCATTTCGGTTTCTATTGCCAACTGGCTCTTCCTTTTATCCTAATTTTTTTCTTGTCATGAAAACTTTAATTTATGGCTATAAATTCTACTTTTGTTGTCATTGTGTTGAGAATGGATGGAAATTGAGTGAACCTAAATTTGAACCTCAAAATGACATAAGCAGGCTAGGCTGTGGGAGTACAAACGAGTATTTTGTTAGAAATGATCTTTTTTCAAATATCTCTTCATTTGAAAAGATCTTTTGTTGTATGATTATATTGAAAATCATTTGGAAGGAAAAACTAAATAAGAGAGGAATTAAAGTCTGTAAATCAAAGTTTATATCTTTTGTCTCAAAGTCATTCAAATGATAGTAATCATATTTTTAGTATTTCTTATTTTAACTCTGTATTTTGACATTTGGGGATAGTATTGTGGTGGATGGCAATGCTTTTCCTTAATATTTTTTAAAATTATTTTTATTTTATGTACATTGATGCTTTGCCTGCATGTACATCTGTGAGGGTGTCAGATCCCCTGGACCTGGAGTTAAAAAGTTGTAAGCTGCCATGTGGGAATTGAACCTGGGTCCTCTGGAAGAGCAGACAGTTCTCTTAACCACTGAGCTCTCTCTCTCTCTCTCTTCCCTTTTCTTAACATCTTATGTGTCCTTCATAAGTAGCTTCCCTGGTTTGTGTATACGGTTGTTTGCTTTTAGATTGTTTCAGTATTCATTGCCGTGCCTTAAGTCCTGGGTTGTAAATGACTGACTGATCGATGTGCTGTAGTAGTAGGGTATTTATATTGCTTGGTCTGGCTTTGTTGGCTCCTCAGGTTACCCTACCCTGAGGATAGAGAAGAACGACTTGCGGAGTGTCACTCTGTTGGAGGCCAAAGCCAAGGTGAAGGACATAGCGATTTCCAGGGAGAGGATAACACTGAAAGACGTGCTTCAAGAAGGTATTTCTTTTCTCTAGATTTTCAGGTTTGTTACCAAAAAGATTTCGTTTTGCTTTCCTTTAGAATTCATTCAGTGTCCCCTAGCAGCTTTGATGAACATCTTGATTTTGAAGTGTGATAAAACACAGACAAGTATTTGTTATCTATAAGTGTATTATGCATTTATTCTTATTTAAATGATCAGTACCCAGCAGGTGTATTTGAAATATCCAGATTAATTTTTTTCACTCATCGGTTGTGGGTAATCAAGTGGATGGATGGGCTTTGGGGTTAGACACAGATTCCATCCCCAAGATTTGTCACCTGTGTGACCTTAGAGAAAGCCACAGCACCTTAGAGTTTCTGTAGAATTGACAACATAGTGGTCTTGATCACTCGGACTAGTTGAGAGGTGAGATGAAACTATGCACATGGAAGAATTAACAGAATCTGTGTTTGACATATCCAGTACTCTTTCTGTCTCTTCTTGCGGGTCCTTGCTTTCTGTTTTGAGTTTTAGGGTCTTGAGTAAGGAGATGGTGAAAGAGGACAGAAATTCACAATAAAATACTGTGCTGACCTTTTCACAGTGTTAGATAGCAGATACATGCTTCCTCTGCTGCAGTTCACTATGGCATGTTTTTGGTTGTATGAATCCATTCTGTTGGCTGGGACTCCTGGAAGCTAGAAGGAACTTCAGATGCTTTAAAAGCAAATGGTCCTTCATGGAAGCAGGGTTTTGTTTTTTGTTTTTGCTTTGTTTTGTTTTTTTCCTGGTCTGTTTTTCAGTGTCTGTTTTCTAAGAATAACTAGTTTTCAGATCTGTCTGCAGTCTGAAGAGGGTAACCAGGCCAGAGAGCATTTCCTACGGAATTAATGGTTATGTTTACAGTTTTCTGGGTCTCCGAACAGGATGGAGCAAGTAACCTCACTTGCTTATAATTTGAGGAAATTTGGAACCAGGCGTTTTCCTTGATGTTTTTGGAACTTTCGCTTTCAGAAAAGAAAGCATGGCTGGCTAATATTTTATAAAGTGGTCAGGTTCACTGGAAATCTGATAAGTATAAATCAAATGATAGTTTACATGCCACTTTTCATCTGTCAGATTAGACAGAATTAAAGAGAGATATTCAGATATCCAGATATCCAGACAGAGTATGAGTGACTTTGTACACCGTGACCTGTGGTAGGGTGGTGATCTGTGTACACATGTGCCTTAGTGTGGGGTTCGCCCAGTTAGTTTTGCCTTTAAAATTTGTGTTTGGGGTATGTAAAGTGGGGCTAGGTATGGGGAAGAGGAGACAGCAGAAGGTCTGTCCCACTCTACCTCAGAGGAGCTCCTTTGTGCAGAGGCACGAAGGGGTTGGGACAGCCCCAAGCAAAGGTTCTCTGAAGCCCTCCTGCCTGCAGCATTCACGTTACCCTGTCTCTGTGCCTCAGTGGGACTTTCCACACGGGCACCAGTAACTTCAGCACATACAGTGACAGACTTTATAAAGCCCAGGGTGTCTGTCTACACGTGGTGTCTACAGCAAAGCTTAACCATTTTAGGCATTTCTTACTCAATTATGGAAGGACGAAAGTAAAAAATAGTCTTGTGTGAAAGAATAACATGCCATTAATTTTTTTGAAGACCATCTCAGTAGAAAGCCTTTTAAATCCAGGACGGCCAGGGCTACACAGAGAAATCCTGACTCACAAAACCAAATGAAAAAGAGAAAGAAAAAGGAGAAAAAAAGATTAAAATTAAAGTATTTTACTAATAAACCTGTGCGGATTTTCATATCTCTGTTTTAACCATTGCTTTGCCCCCACAGAAATGTCATAATTTCTCTCCGCTGTAAGAGCTTTTTAGGAACACACTTGACCCATAATGACCTGAGAGTCCAGTCACCTGTCTGAGACTTGGTGGTACAAGGCGTGGAGTCCCTGAGGTCATGGTTTGGTGTCCTTGGCCCTTTCTTCACTAAAGTCTGCAGCAGCAGCAGAAAGGAGAAGCCTTTCTCTCCCTTTGTCGTTGCTTTGAGGTGACAACCTGGACTGACGCCCGCCACTGTGCTGCAGCTCTCCTGACGGGTTACTAGTTTATTTAGAGAAATTAAGGAAAGCAATCTCACATACTTAGTTTAGATAGGGGATTTCTCAAAGCAGATTGTTTTGTAATTACAAATGGCTTTTAACTGCTTTGGTCCAGTTTACTCTGGAGCTAGAATAATGGCCACCATACCTGTCATGTTTAGGTCACATTGCCAGAAAGCTCTGTGATGGTGTGAAGATGATCATGTGACCTCATTAACTTATTTTTCCTTTTAGGTACTTTTGGGCGTATTTTCCATGGGATTTTAGTAGATGAAAAAGATCCAAATAAAGAAAAGCAAACATTCGTAAAAACAGTCAAAGGTAGGGTTTTCTTGCATGCTGTTTCCATAATAGTTTTTGTGTAGATGACTCAAGCTAGCAAAACTTTGTCTTCTGTCTCAGTGTGTGCCGGACCTTTGGAATTAGTTTTTAGTAGTGTGACTCACAGGCTCACTTTTGAGAATTAAGTTTTTCTCACCAAGTATAGGAAATAGTTTTCTAACTTAACATTTATTAGATATGATTCCAACTGTAGTTAAATTACATTAAATTAACTCGTCTGTTGCTGTGTCTAATTTTGGGTTTTCCCTGTTAAAACTCTCTCATACTATCCTTTATCCCATCTAAGAAAATATCATCATTAGTCTACTTTCAACACAGACATTTATAAAGAAAACAATTAAATGTCCTCAGATCCCCAGTACCTTAGATATGGGCTGTTTATCTTTCCTTCCCTCTCCATCTTGTCCTCTTACATGCTGTATAGGACCCTAGGGAATGCCTGCCTGACACAACCCCCACCCCTGTGGGGGAACAAGCGTATCTATACATATGTGCATGTGTGCATACGCATGCATACGTGCAGAGACCAGGGGTCAACCTTAGATTTCTTTAATCAAGTGCTATCCACCTTTTTTTTCTTTGTTTTTAAATTATTTTTATTTTATGTATATGAGTTTTTTTGTCTGCATGTGTGCATTTGTAACATATGGGTGCCCCAGTCCCCGAGAAGTATGTCAGATCCCCTGGAACAGATCGTTGTGAGCCACCATTCAGGTGCCGAGAATTGAACCTGGGTCCTGTGGAAAAGCAGCCAGTACTTTTAACAACTGAGCCCTCTCTCCAGCCCATTCCACCTTGTCTTTTGGGACAGATCTCTCTGTCTGGGACCCAGGACTTTCCAGTTAGGCTAGGCAGACTGGTTAAGGGGCTCCAGGGACGCACCTGGACCTGCCTCAACAGTGCTGGGTTTATCATAAGCACACGCCACCATGCTGGCGTTTGTACCTCACCTTCGAGCTTGTTCCCCATGCTGGAGGGCAAGTGTGTCATGGGCCAAGCCTTCTCCCCAGCCCAGTGAGCACCAATTTCTGAAAAAGAAATTAAACACTTGCAGAGATTGAGGGGAGATTACTTTTGAGTAGAGGTAACGGGTTTTTTTTTTGAGATTTACAGAGTTAAATGATAATAAATGTTTCTAAATTTACTTAAAGGCATACAATGGGAAGGATGGAGGGCTTATGTATATTACTTCTAAAAATTTGTGTTTTACTAGTCTTAACTAAAACGTCTGGAATTTATTGCCTGTAATTTAGCAAAATTACCCAGTTAAGGCTGTTGCAAATGCTTAAAACCCTCCACACTCCTCTTAGCTTTTCTAAACAAATGGTTTAACTTGCTATTTTGTTTAGTTTTTGTTTACCAACTCCCCTTAGCTCCCCAAACACTGAATATTTTGTTAGATTGTAGTGGGTTTTCTGATTAGTTTTGAAGGATAGTTTACATGACTTTTTATATTTTACTCTTTATAAATAGGAGGTTTGAGTCACAAGTTTAGTAAAAGAAACTGCCTTTTGTTTTCTTACTTTTTTAAAGGAAATATTTCATTTTAATGCTGATATTTTTTGGATTTATACTCTGTGGATCATAATGAATTAACAAAATAGGTTTCCACACAGAATTTGTTTCATTTAGGGTTGAAAAGGAAATAATAGCGATAAGAAAACACAGCACGGATCCTGCAACTCTGTGATAAGCTTTCTCTTCTGTGCCAGAATTGTGGTCACTGCTCGGCCTCCCTGTAACTACTGTGCTCTCCCTGATTGGAGGGCAACAGGAGAAAGCACATGGGTCCTCAGCATCCAGTCATGGCTTGTGTGGGGCCGAGGGAATGTGCGACAGTACTTGTTTGCATAGAGTGCTGATTTTCAGTTAATGTTCCGTACTACCAACACCCCTCACAGGGTGTGTGCTTTATTTCTGGACAAATAGGAGTTCTTTGAAGAATATATTTGGGGTTTTGTGTTTTGTTTTAGAGAACACATTTTTATGGGGAAAAATTGGAATTTTTTTTAAGTGTAATAATTTTATACAGAGAGCTAATGGATATCCAATGTCACTTTCCAAAGACTGAAGTCAGATATGTCACCTGGACCCAAACCCATGAATTTAGAGCTAGTAATACAGTGGAGTCAGACAGTACAACGTGACTATTGTCACAGCATCTAGGAGGCTGAAGCAGGAGGATCAAGAGTTGGAGGCCACCCTAAGGCTACATAGTGAGACTTCGTAAGTTCAGAAAGCTTAAACAGTATAGGAAGGTGCAAAATATAAGTTATCCTGTCCCAAAGGAACCAGCATAAGAGTTTATGCTCTTTCTCCAAGTCAGGGAAAAACATGCTCCTGGGTATTTTTTTTTTTCCCAAGTAATTTTGTTTTTAACGATCACACAGACCTTTGCACTCTGCTTCTGAAATTTAATGTGTATTTAATTTAATGACTTCCACTGTCAGTGCATGCAGAC
The DNA here is from genome assembly GCA_902168415.1 of Peromyscus melanophrys. Taxonomy (NCBI): domain Eukaryota; kingdom Metazoa; phylum Chordata; class Mammalia; order Rodentia; family Cricetidae; genus Peromyscus; species Peromyscus melanophrys. Next base: position 22,489 of record CABHPR010120733.1, on the reverse strand, counting down.
CTATCTCTGTAGAGTACTCTGGGGAGCCCATGTGGCTCTTGATGGCTCTGCATTTGGTGATGATGCAGGCACAAATGTGTTCTCACTTGTTAATGCCGCTTCCCTTCCCAAGAGTCTGTTGATGAGTCTATCTCCATCCATTCTTGCCAAACCGGCGGACAACTGAATATTTGTCTGTATCAGTCTGATGGGAAATGGCCTCTCCTAGTTCACTCCTGTTCTCTTCACTTAGTGGACCTGAAAATCATTTTATAGTTTAGTTGGGCCCCATCAGTGCTTCAGTATTTCCCTAATAGTTTGTCTGGTGTCTTTATGAAGAGGGAGTGAGCCTTCTGTATGTCTCATGTGTTTTCCTAACTGCTGCTGCCTTTTCTCCTTGGCTTATGGAGCCTTACTCTATTCCTGTCATCTGTGCAGGAGTTTCTGAGAAAGCTGACCTATTCAGGAAGGTTCTGTCTGCTGTCAGGAAACTTTAGGCTGTATCTCTTTAGATTTACTTGTAACTTACAATGAAAATTTACCTTGGAGTAAAAGATATTTACCAGTAAAATGTTAATGTCATGAATACAGTGTTATTCAAGGCAATGTCTTCTCTTTGTATAGATCAAGCTTCTGAAGTTCAGGTGACGATGATGCTCACTGAGAGCTGTAAGCTTCGAGGCCTCCATCACAGGTGAGAGCAAAAGGGTGCATTTCAGCATCAAGCACAGCTCAACTCTGAGCTCTTATTTGTTTTTTAAGAATTGAAGACTTTTGCAGTAGCTTGTTTTTTTTACTTTTTTTTCTGAGTATGAAGAAGGTAAATGCATGCTCATTGAACACAATTTGAAAACAGTAAAGTACAAAGAACATAGAGAGCAGTGTATAAGCCACATAAATAATAAACGGCACAACCAAGCTTTCTAACATAGTCTATTCATATTTATGCACCTGTCTCCCCTTAAAAAATATGACAAAGTGATGCATACATTAAAGATAATTGCAATGAAAATTTCAAATGTATAGAACATCACTGACAAAAATAGTCGACTAGTCTTGGATGCAGTGAGGTTGATGGTCTGCCATGTTTGCTCGTGTGTGTGTGTGTGTGTGTGTGTGTGTGTGTGTGTGTGTGTGTGTCTTTGGTAGAGGTCTATATATCTAGAAATAGCATCTATGTATTTGTCTATAGAGATATTTTATAATAAGTTAGATATTGCAACATGTTAGTGTGTTTCTAGTATACATTTAAAAAGGATAGTGTTATCTTTAATAAAATTAATGCATTTCTTATTGTAACAAAAGAACTGTTTCTAGGTTTTCATGTTGGTACTATAAATCCCTGTCCCTATTTTAAAAGGCTACTTGGTGGTTTACTGAATGGCTGTATACTACATTTTATGTTACTCATCTCTTACATATGCTCTTAGAGTCATAGTATGATTTCACAACAGGTACTTGGGGGAAGAATTCTAGATCAGGAATCAACCAGGGACAGCAGCATCAGTATCATGGCAAAGTTTTTGAGGCAGGGTTTCTATACAGCCCTGGCTGTTCTGGGACTCACTTTGTAGACCAAGCTGGAGTCAAACTTACCAAGACCTGCCTGCCTCTGCCTCCCAAGTGCTGGATTTAAAGGCGTGTACCATCAAGCTCAGTTGGCAAAGTTTTTTTAAATCACTGTGTAGAGATCTGAAAGGTGGTGTATGTCTATGACCTATGGGGACTATGGCAGTCCAGCCCCTCAATAGTCCCCTCCCAGGGTCCGGGAAGAATCTACAACCAGCTGATAATTAATCTTTGATGAAAAGAAATGAATCTATGTACACGAAACTCCTTAGTCCATACACTTTATTATTCTGTGTCAGTTCTCTCTACAAGCTTCTATTCTGCTTTCATATTTAGCTCCTTTCTTGCCTGATTTCTCTCTGTATTTATCTACTGCTCCCTCTAAGTTCTGTCTTAATTCTCTCGTCTTAATTCTGCCTCATCCAGGTCCTTTTCACCTCGTTCTTACCCAGCTAGGACTTCCCCATCTGACTCTTCCTCATCTTCCATCGCGCCCACACGTTCTCTTTGGTCAAAATCCTCCTTATCCCTCTCCGTTCTCCGTCTCTCCATTCTCTCCAACTCTCTCAGGAGTCCAGTTATAAACCCAAGCAATAGCAATCCCCTGGTCGAGCAAGGTCACCAGGCTTGACTTCTACGGGGTCATAAAGGTAGGTAAGAATTTCCCTCAGGCAGTGACCACCAGGCTTTCTTTTACAATCCAAAATGGGAGTGGCAAAAGAGGAGGTCAACTGAGTGCTAATGACTGGTTAGTATATGAAAAAGGGAGTCTATGTGCTCAGTCTACATTCCAAGAAGTGGTTAGGTAACAAGTTAGGGGTCTATAAAGTTATTAAGGCTGTAAGAAAGGAGGATCTGAGCTAAATTGTGTAAAGCTATTACTTAAGGTCCACCTGACCTAGGTGGTGTCTCCTTGTGGAATTTACCTTAAATCAGGAGACTAGCATGTGGTGGTCTGGACTGTTATTTCTGTTAGTCCTTGAAAGTGGCTAAGGGAGTTATCTGATTCCAGTGCTGAAAGGGGAGAAACAGATGGGCTGAGGGGAAGGAAGCCTTTCCTGGGGCTGTTCTCTAAATACCTTGAATGTGAATGTCCAGAGAGTGATCAGTCCACACTGTTAGCACTTCTTGGGAAAACTATGAAGGCACACATGATTTTCATAACAGAAGACAGCTGGTAGATAACAAGTCAAATAACACCAAAAGCTCCTTGGAATTTGGCTTCCTCTGAAGGAATTCCTTGATCCCTTCAGGTAGTGACTTTGCCATAACCAGCTGAGTTCTTATATTTTCATGTGGCCCGTAGCAGTTCTTATAACATTTTCCTGCGGCCTGTAGCAATGACCCAGAGTTCTTGGGGTACAGACAAGTAGATGTCTGGAGCTCAATGGCCAGCCTAGCCAAATCGATGTGCTCCAGGTCAGTGAGAAACCAAGATGGAGAGCAATCAAGGAAAGCACATGATGTTGACCTCTGACCTCTATGCACATGCTTAAACATGTGCATGCATACACACACACCCCCCCACATGTACATGCACCACACACCAGTACTGGGTATACTTACCTTAATTTGTATGACAAATGAGAATTTCACATGTTCAAAAAATGAACCAGGACTCTACATGTTGGAAGGGTCTGTGGACTTCTGGGAAAGGCAAGTGGTGTATGCAGAGAGCACCATGGATTTCCATTTCAGTAGACTTGGGCAGTTGCTTCAGCTCTGATAAAAAATATGAATACATAGAACTTTGTTCATTTCATTTTGTTTTTACTTTGGCTTTTGAGGGCCTAAAAAGATGACAGCCACATAAAAATAAGACTGGTAATGAACATGAGACAGATTTTTGGCGTTGTGTTAGTAGAAAAGAAAACAAGCCAAGAGTAGAAGAGAACTGTTTGGGCTGGGATTAAACACAGCATAATTCTTCGCTTCCGGTCAGCCGAGATGAAAGCAGCATTAAAGTCCAGTAAATCTCAGTAGCAGATGGAAAGAAAAGAATGCTTTGTTTGGAGTGGGAGGTTAAAAAGGTATTTAGTTTGACGTCCCAAGACAGATGTTACATTAGTTTGTTAGATAATGTAGATATTGACTAATATAAAAGTAAGTACTCATTTTTTAAAATTTCATTGAAAAAAACAGGCTTTTGAAAAAAGGTTGAATGTAATATTGAGAAAAAAGTCAGAGTATTGGAAGAATTGAATCACAGGACTCAAGAATGTTGCCTTTTATTGGCCAGATTCAGCCCCAAGTGCAGGAGTCCTCACTTGTAGAGGAGTACATGGACAGTCCCTTCCTTTAGTCTATATTTGCTTTAAAGAAAAAGTTATATTTGGTAAACAAAATTAAAAAAAAAACAACCAAAACCATGTTTTGTTTCCTGAGGGCTTTTGGAGTATCCTTTTTGACAGTGCTGTGAGCGAGTGCTTGATGTTTCCAGCTATGTTTCCACGAGTCTCCCACGCTAGCTGAGGACTTACACTCCTAACCAGTTCTCACCCAGTGAAACCTGCCCCCATCGGCACAGAAGCGTGGGCAGGGATAAATGTGGACAAAGCCAGGTTTTCCTCAAGAAGTTGTTTTTGGTCTACCGTAGCCCTGAGCATGCCGTGGTTAAGCAACCCCGGGCAGGCATCCGCAGCATTCTCTCCTGCAGCTGTAGACTGTATGGCTTCTCAGCATCCCACCATGATGGGTTAGCAGTCCCACTACACCCACAGAATGGAGCTGAGTGGTATTGACCTGGAACATTTGGCGCTGGATGAGAGGGGAGGCTTGTAAAGGGGAGTTATATAGTTTGGTCAGAGTTGGTTGTCGTCTTGTCTTGGAAGTGACATCAGGACTCCCAGTTGTAGAAATAAAATTGTTAGTGTGTGGGATTCCCTGTAGCGCTTCATCTCACCACACTTTCTTTTTAAACAAATATTCCTGGCTGTGTGTTTGTTCTCTTTGATTTAGTTCATTAACTGCCCATTTTGCACTCAGAACTCAGCTAGGTACAGAATAAAAATGAAACAGTAATCTTAGATCAGTACTATGGAATTTTTTGTGCAGACTGTGCGCTCAGCAAGAACTGTCACCTGTTTACAGTTTTCACCCTTTGAACTGGTTGTGGTCTATAATTCAGAAGGTTTGCTCTCTGTTTTAACATCTGTGAGGAAGGGTGGAGAGGCACTGATGCATTTTAAAGCATCTTTAAATTCTCTATTTTTTGTTTTTATTTTTCCACTGGAACTTGTAAGCATAAGTTTTTAACATAAATAAATACTCATATAAATTAAAAATAATCTGATTTCATTACTTCATGTCAGAGCATCTCTAAGCCATTTCTTGTGGCTTGAAGTCCCCATTGGCCCAGGATGATGACATTTGTTATTGCTGAATGACACACAGCTTTAAGGTTGCAGGAGTGCTCAGCATGGAAGGCAGTTGTTCCCAGCCCCACATCCCCACTTTGCCTCTGCCTTCTCACCACACCTCCTTTACACCCACCCATCCATTCTGAGATATCTCAGGCTTTTCTCTTTGTCCTTTCCTTTAAGATGGGTGAAGTGAAGGACAGTCATGTGTTCTTGAAAACATTTTTATAAAGCTTATTACTGCTTCCAGAGTTGTTTTTTTCCCTTTTTACTTTATGTATATGGGTGTTTTGCATCCATGTATGTCTGTGCACCACATGTGTGTAGTACCTGGGGGCAGGGAGGGAGGCAGAAGAGGGCATCAGATCCCTGAAATTGGTTAAAGACAGTTGTGAGCCACCATATGGGTGCTAGGAATCAAACTTGGTCCCTCTGCAAGAGCAGCCAGTGCTCTTAATCACTGATCCCAGGGAATTTTTAATGCTGGGGTTATGGAATAAAAGTTTTGATTTCATTTAGTGTATTTGTTGTGTCTGGACAAAATGCTATTAATTCTGCTAAACGATTTCAGTCTTGAGGGAAGGAACAGGGATAATCCTTTAGGGTTAAAGAATGGGCCAGCTCACCTGCCCATTCTGAAGTCAGGGTTTGCCTTGGCTGCCCTTAAGGTGAGTCATGATCTGTTGTGTGCATGGGGGTTGGTGGGAAGGTGTGTGTGTGTGTGTGTGTGTGTGTGTGTGCGCGCGCGCTCTCTGCAGTCCTTCTTGTGTTCTCCTTTTTTCCTGGGAGGAAATGTCCAGCAGCCCAGGGAAAGCACGGGGGATGGAATCTTATAACACCTGCATTCTCTTCTTTTTGTACTTGATCTTTGTCCTTAGGCTCCCTAACCTTCTCCCTGGCATGGCTGCCAGTGATGCAAGCAGAAGCCCTGGAGGGTCCAGTGCCTTTTAGAGACCAATGCCTCTTACAGTTCTGCTCAATGGGGACATTTTTAGGACATAAAGAAAGGCAAAGCAGACACTAACTGTAGTCTTACAAGTCAAAGACAACTCCTCTTGGTACATTTCTGTAGTTTTCCCTGGCTTTGTGATTGTCCTGTGAATGTGTGGTTTGTGTCTCAGTTTCTTTAAGCTCTTTTCATGTTTTCTTATGTTTCTTTTTGATCATTCAGCTGTAACGTGTTATTTCATTATTCTTGGGCATTCATGTTGTTGGCAACTTTTCACTATTGATAGCCCATTGACTGTTTTGTTAATGTAGCTTTTTATGTTTGATATTAATTCTTTATGAAACCATCCTTAGAAACAGAATTTACTAAGTAATAGTGCTTTTAGGTTATTGTTATGTGTGTTTCAAGTATGTATTAAAAATAGTAATGGCACAGGATGTGACACATTGAATATGTAAATGGAATCTTTGATTACTTCTGGCTTAGTAAAGAGGAGGTGATTACTTAAATAGTTACAACATTGGGGAAAATTAGTTATTTCCATATATCAGTAGGAGTGTCATTCCACAGGAGAATGGCGTGTGTGTGTGTGTGTGTGTGTGTGTGTGTGTGTGTGTGTGTGTGTGCCACAAAAGGTAAAGTGGACAAGATTATTCACCATACACTTGGTTTATTTTGCATATAAAACTGTTTGTGGTTGGTGAAAACACATGTTACAAGTTTGAAAACTAAGGCCAAGGCACTTGCTCGCTCTCTCCCTCTCTTCCCCCTCTCACCCAGATAGTGGATTTTACTTTTAAAAATTGGATTCCAAATTCTATGTGACTGCAAACATTTTACTTTTGTGACAGTTTCAATCTGTTAAAGACCTCTTTGATGACCATATTTTTATTCACAGTCTAGAATGGGCCTTATTTATTTTTAAATGTGATGATAAAATTAGTGGGATAGCAGCATGATGCACTCATGGCCAGGCCGTTTTCAGCTGTCTGCGATTATCCTTTGGGGTGGAGATTTAGCGTGGCTAAAGTGTCTTCAGAAAATCCAGTACAAAGGGATCCATTCTGTGTTAGTAATCTTTATCCTACAAAGAAAGCTCATCTATATGGAGACTGTTTACATATGGGTCAAAAAGTAGAACATTTGTAAATAAAAGTTGTAACAGATATCTTTTTAAATGTTTTGGGGATTTTATTTTGCTTTAGATTATCTTTATTGCTTTTAATTTAAGATAAACCCATAAAGTTTTAGATTTCATTTGTATTTTTCCCAACTTCTTATTATTTTATAGAAACCTTCTTCCTATTACTCACGTGTGCATAGAAGAAGGAGAAAAGCCCATGGTGATACTGCCATACATGAACTGGGGGAATCTTAAATTGTTTCTACGGCAGTGCAAATTAGTAGAAGCCAATAATCCACAGGTGAGAAAATTTCCCCAAATACCGATGGTTTCTGGTGTCTTTTGAAGAAGATATTAATAACCACACATGTGTCCTAAAGATCTTCAAAGAAACTCAGAATGAACCAGGCAATATTTATAAGCTATAGATTTAGAGGAAACTAGGATGATGGCGTATGATTCCCCCTCGAGCACACTTGGCCGATGCTGTTTTGCTTTGTTGGCTGTGTGTTCATTTGTAGTCACCTCCGATGGATGCCCTGTGACAGCATCTCAGTCCTGAAGACGTGTGTCCAGGATTCATTCTAGGAATGGAAGCTATTACAGGTCTGTCTGACCATATGGTACCTACAGTGGTGCTGAGTAAAGGCCTGGATTGTGGGAGATAATTGGGGTATCCTTAATGTGCTTGGCTGTAAGATGCCCCCATTTAAGAGTTTCTCTCTTGTCACTGCCCATGTACTCTGCTGTGAGCATCTGATCAGATTCCAGACATGTTATGATAGTGGTAAGAAAGTCTGCTGCGTGTTTTGTTCCTTGCTATATTTTTTGGTTTTGTTAAGTTGATTTTAAGATTTATAGTAGCATACTTATTGTAGTTAATAAGAAAAAGACTCAGATCTGCATTGAGTAGTTGACTTAATGTATATGATACGTTGTTTAAGCTGAAAGGATAAAGCTGTGGTTGGAACCACGTTGTTGGAGGCTTTGGCCCATGAGCATCAGTAGGGGAGAACTTCCTTCCCCAGCCTGCAGTGCTGGTGTGCATCTAGAAGAGCATGTCAGCCGGGAGAGCTATGGACTTGTTTAGTGGAATGTCCCTCAGGGGAGAATCTTGTAAAACCTCCTCCTGTGAAAGAAAAGAGCAAATCATTGCTGCACACACTTGAAATGATGCTTTAGAGATTCCGTGTTCATTGAGCAGGAATCACTGAGAAGCTGTTCTGTAATGCTGATTTGAGAGAGATAAGTATAAAAGATGAGGTAAGTCACAAGATAAATTCATATAGATGGCAAATCTCATTACAGATCAGGAGCTATTGCAATAGGTGAGCCGTAGACAATGCTCCAGAAAGATCTTGGTTGAGAATAGGTTTTTAAAAACTCAGTAAGTAGGTGCAAGGAAGTGCTTTAGGGTGGGACTATGGGCTCAGGTAGTTAGATCCAACCAGCTTTGTACTGTTAGCAAACTGTCATTATTTTTCTGTTATAACAGGCAATTTCCCAGCAAGATTTGGTACATATGGCAATTCAGATTGCCTGTGGGATGAGCTACCTGGCAAGAAGAGAAGTGATCCATAAAGACCTGGCTGCTAGGAACTGTGTGTAGGTGTCAAGGGCTTGCTGCTGTCACTAGATGGGTGGTGCTCCCTGGATTTGGGGCTCTGTTGGGAGTCGTTGTGGGACTCAGACTGTTTATGGGTAACCGTGGGTCTTCTGGACACCCTGATGCCTGTCATGTTTGTGTTTTTACTTCTCAGCATCGACGACACACTTCAAGTGAAAATCACAGACAATGCCCTTTCCAGAGACTTGTTTCCCATGGACTACCACTGTCTAGGGGACAATGAGAACAGACCAGTGCGATGGATGGCTCTGGAGAGCCTGGTTAACAATGAATTCTCTAGTGCCAGTGATGTGGTACGTACTGGAACCCGGCTATCAACAGCGTGGAGAGGAAAGCTTGCTGTTTACAATGTTCTGCCATTTTGTCCTTTTAAAAATCTTGTTACTGTTCCTTGAAATTTTCATCCAGAGAGCATGTGTAGTTAGCTCCCTTTTGACCCCCTTAAAACAGAGAAACTGACTCAGATCCTGGGCTGGTGCTGTGTTCTCCCTGTCCACAGAAGCTGACACCATGGTGGGTCCTGGTGACCAAGTGTTGTTAGAGTAGGCACTGAGGCTCAGAGGCCGACAGCAGCTCATTAGCTCCCTGGACAAGTCTCGGATGACCAAGGGGCTGCTAAAGCACAGAGTGCATTGCTTTCTGCAGATGGTCTCTTCTCAGTTGAACAGCACTCGGGAGACAGGCTACCTCTCTGTGAGTTCGAGGCCAGTCTGGTTACACAGAGAAACCCTGTCTCGAAAAACCAACCAATCAGACAAACAAACAAAAAGAATGAAAAACAAATGTGTTTTTCTTTTTTTTTTCTTTTTTAAAAAATGATTTATTTATTTGCATTGGTGCATTTGTGTAAGGGTGTTGGATCCCCTGGAATTGGAATTACAGACAGTTGTGAGCTGCCATATGGGTGCTGGGAGTTGAACCCAGGTCCTCTGGAAGAACAGCCAGTACTCTTAACCGCTGGGCCATCTCTCCAGCTCCTAAATGTGTTTTTCTATCTCTTGTCTGTTACATATTGTAGCTGTGTATTTGGGAATTTGGTAAAAAGTTTTGCTGTTAAGGTCCCTAAATCATCACTCAATAATACTGTATTACTTATAAAAATAATTGGGATTTGTTCTAACATTTCAACATTGAAGAACCGAGCATATTGTGTTTTGTATCCTGGTATATTTTATTTATTATTCAGAGTTGCCTTTTTAATTTCAGTTCGTATGCTTTACACATTTCTCTTTTAATAGTGTATTACTGACAGCAGTTTTACTAATCCATTATTTACATTGATTAGTGTACACTCATTGTCATACACTCAGTGTATTAGTTTTTGCTGGTTGCTATAACAAGTTACTATAATCTTAGTGTTTTAAAACAATAGATTTATTCTCTCACGGTCAGTTTTAGAGGCTGAAATAAAGGTGTTGGCAGGGCCATGCTTTTTCCAGAGACACCTGGTTGCTGGTGGCAGTCCTTGGCTTGTGGCTCCATCTCTGTTACACGTTCATATACAGGCTCTTTTGGATGCTTTTCAGAACTCTCTGCTCCTCTCTGACAAGGCTTTAGTGACTGCTTTAATCCCTACACAGTCCAGAATAAGCTTCTCCTTTCAAGGTCCCTAGTCACACTTTTTTCCATAAAAGATAATGTTTATAGGTTTTAGGGGTTAGGAAATGGATCTTTGGGGCTATCATTCAGTAATTCAAATTATCTAGATTTCCTTATTGAAAAACAACTCCAATTTACAATCCTTGAAAACAGATTGATTTGATAAGGAGAGAAATCTCATTAATTATGAACTAATTTTTTTCCTTTTTCATAAACTGGGAGCTATTTGATGTATTTCTCTTTTTATGTACTAAGTATTGTGGTAAAATTTGTTCACTTGATGTGAATGAACAATTTACTGAGTTCTTAAACTTTTCCGGTTAAAGTTTGTGTGTGTGTGTGTGTGTGTGTGTGTGTATTCAAAATCATTTTTTAATTTATTTTAAAATTAACTATTCTTGGAAAAAAAAAAAACCATCCCTGACATTTGAAATGTGCAGAGTAAAAGTGTGCATGGTTATAAGAATGGGTGTTACCTGACTCAAGGAGGGGCTGCAGGGGTGACACCAGAAAGAACCTGCTTCATGTTGCTCACAGAGAAGCCCAGCACATGCCGGGAAGGAAGTGGCAGGTGAGGAAGATGAATGCAGAGTCTTAGATACTGAACCCTAGGGGTTCAACTTGGAGGATAGCAGAGGGCCGGGTCTGGGCTCTCTCCAGAGCTTCTTATCAGGAAACGGTTTCTCTAACATCAATGTTCAGAAGTAAAAGTTCCAATGAAATCAGTAGAGAATATATCTTGGCTGAAATCATAGTTTTGTGAACTCAAAACTATTTGATGGGCAGGAAAAAGGAGACATTTCTTAGATGGTAATCTGTAGGTATGTTGTGTTATTTTAAGGTAAACTTCAAGAGACTGGGAAATTTTAAGTTTTTTTTTTTTTTTTTTTTTTTTTTTTTGGTAAAAGGAATATTGATAGGTAATATTTCAGAAGGGGGAGGAAGAATTGTAGGAGCCAGAAGGGTCAAGGGCATCCTGAGAACATGGCCACAGAATCAACTAAGCAGAGCTCACAGGGGCTGACAGTAACTGAAGCGACAAACACAGACCCTGCATGGGTCTGAGCCAAGTCCTCTGTGGGACTCCTAACAGTGGGAGTAGGGCGTGTCTCTGACTCTTTTGCCTGCTCTTGGGATCCTTTTCCTCCTTCTGAGTTGCCACATCCAGCCATGACAAGAAGGTGTGCCTAGTCTTATTGTATCTTGTTAGGCCATGTTCAGTGGATATCCCTGGGAGACCTGTTGTGTTTTTTTTTTTTTTAAGGAGTTGATCTGGGGGATGTGGAGGGACTAGGAGGAGTGGAGGAAGGGGAAGCTGTGGTCAGGATGTAATGTATGAGAGAAGAATAAAAGTTGCAAAGATATTTCAGAAGGGTATGTAAGATGTCTAGTAGTGCCGTAATGTGAACTGCCTGATGTACTGTAGTGCTTCAGTATGAATCGCTTAGTTGACTTGTTCGCTTCTGTGTAGGTATTCCATTATATAATTAATTAACAATGGCATTTTTATTTTATTATTTTATATGTATAGGTATTTTGCCTACATGCATGTCTGGATCCCCTAGAACTGGAGTTAGAGACAATCGTGAGCTGCCATGTGGGTGCTGGGAATTGAACCGGGGTCTTCTAGAAGAGCAGCCAGTGTATTTAACTGCTGAGCCATCTCTCTCAGCCCCAACAATGGGATTTTTAAATCCCACTTATGATCACATACTTTCTAGGACTCCTAAAATAAAAATCAGATGAATGAAAGGGATTCAAGTTAATGTCATGCGTGTCTAAACGGTACAGATAAACTGCATGAATGGGATCTGGTTAGCATAATGCACGTCGAAACAGTACAGATGGCGTCTCTTCAGGCACTGTTTAGACACGCATTATATTAACTAGAGCACAATGCATGGATGCTGAATTACTGAATGCACTGCTCTGGGCTGTGGAACATCATGCTTTAAAAAATCTCAGAATCACACTCACAGCCGGTTATCTGTACAGTCATGGTGTTTTATAAACTTTGAACATTCAGATTTGTGCCAGAACTTATCTTAGTCCGAATGCCATCATACTAAATACTTCGTTTCTGTTTTTGACAGCTTTTTTTATTATTTAAAGTTTTTTTCACTTTTTAAATTGAAAATAAATTTTTTTCATATACAATATATTCTGAGTGAGGTTTATCCTCTCTCATCTTCTCCCAGGTCCTCCCCACATCCCCACCCACCCAACTCCATGCCTTCTTTCTCTCTCTCTTTTAGAAAACAAGCAAATATAAACAAACAGACCAGAATTTTAACAAATAAAACAAAAACAAAGAAAAAGCATAAAAAACACATGCAGAGACACACACACAAACAAAACAAAACCCATAAAAGCACAAAATCAGAAATCATACAAGCAAAAGACCTGTAAGATTAAAAAGTGAAAAAAAGCCTAAACGAAACAACCTGAGATCAGAGATATCACTGAGTTTGTTTTGTGTTGGCCGCCTACTGCTGGACATGGGGTCTTCCCTTAACTGTTTACATATCCAATGAGATCCGTCGGAGACAACTGATTTTTCCTTTGTAAGCAGTTATCAGTTGGAGATAGCTTCTGGGTTAGGGATTGTGTCCACCTTCCCCTCTCAGTCCCGGAACCCCATCTGACTTGGACCTGTGCGGGCCCGTGTGTGCTGCCACAATCCTTGTGAGTTCATGTGTCCATCAGTCCTGTTGTGTCGGGAAGATACTGTTTCCTTGGTGTTGTCTGTCCCCTCTGACTCTCATGATCTTCCTGCCTCCTTTTCTGCGTAGTTCCTTGATCTCTGAGGGAGGCTTTGGTGAAGACATCCCAATTAGAACTCAGAGTTCCAAAGTCTCGATGTCTACACATCGTCCAGTGGTGGGTCTCTGTATTAGTTCCTGTCTACTGCAGGAGAAAACTTCTCTAATGATGACTGGGCAATATAGGCAGAATGTTATTAGGAGTCACTTTACTGCCAAATTCCTTTAGCATAACAGTAGTATTTGGTTTTCTTATAGGATTGTGGTCTATCTAATCTCAGGTACTGGGCCACCCAACCAGTGTCAGGCTCGAGTTCTCTCTCATGGAGTGGGTCTTAGATCTAATCCGATAGTGGTTGGCTGCTCCCACGTTTGTGCCTCTGTTGCACCAGCACAGTGTATCCTACAGGCAGTTGCCATTGTGGATTTCAGGGTTTCTAAATGGGTTGATGGCTACCCTTCTCCTCCAGTAGTGTGCCGTGAAGACTCTAGCTAGGCGCCGGTGCGGCTTCTCCATGTTCAGTGAGTTCCTGTAGGCTTACCTTCTTACAGTAGGTCCTTACCATCAACTTGGGAAGAGCAACCTTGACAGTAGCCTGAGTTGTTTGAGGGTGTCCATGGGGCCCCTTTTGGCAACAGCTCAACTAGATGTAAAGCATTCCCGTCACGGAGGTTTCACTTGATGGTGAAAGATGTCTAGTTGGGGCATTCTCTCCCCCATCATTTGATGACCCCATTTAGATTTCTCTCATATATGTGTATATTTTAAGAAACTTCTATTGTAGGTTTCCATATGACTCCTCAAATGGCCTAGCTTTATTTTATTTTAATTACTATGAGTTCACTAACGGACATCTTAACAGAATTCTCTAAACTCAATACCAACCTCTGTTTCAACAACATGTTCACACTTAGAGCCCAGGCTGGTCTTGAACATGAAATCTTGCTTCAGCCTCCTAAGTGCTAGGATTACAGGCATGTGCCACCATGGTTTAAGTATTACATTTTTTTTTTTTTGTCTTACTCAAAATTCTTTTGAGTTGTGCTTAGCATGTCATTATAAGAATGTCTCTTGGTTACATTTAATATGGCTGACTTTTTTAAATGTTCAGATTTTTCTCTTTAAATTCTTACAGATTCATCTCGTGCACTCCTATAAGTGTCTTTTGCCTTGAATAATTGGGACTGAAAGGAATAATTATGTCTTTTTCTGTGACTATAACGGCCTATTAGTGTGAAAATTCTGCCCTTCAGTTTGGGCCATTGAATATTGTTTTAAATTCTTAAAGATTATTAAATGTTACATTCTAGTGTTGGGGTTGAAAATGCTAACAACTCCATGAACACAGTCAGGCCGAGTTCCTTTGCCCTCTATGGGTAGAGGTGCAGTTTCATTCATTCATTTATTTATTTATTTATTTACTTACTTACTTATTTATTTATTTACTTATTTATTTATTTATTCATTCACTCATTCATTCATTCATTCATTCATTCATTCATTCATTTTTCTAAATAGGGTTTCTCTGTGTAGCTCTGGCTGTCCTGGAATTTGCTCTGTAGACCAGGCTGGCCTTGAACTCAGAAAGCCACTTGCCTCTGCCTCCCGAGTGCTGGTATTAATGGCATGTTTCATCCACCATGCCCAGCTTTGGAGGTGAGGTATTAAAGTTGTGCTCACTATCATTTTTAGGGATGCCAAACAGTTTTCACCATCATGTACTAAGTAAATTAACCTTACCCCCACTGGAGCCTGCAACTGTAAAATGCACACTTGTAGGTGTATAAAATGCACACTCACAGGAGTAAGGACCCTTTTCTTTCCTTGAAAGAACCTTAACAATTCTGCATTTCTTTGTAGTTTAGAATTCTTCATGATTTGCTTAGAAACACATTGTTTTTGTTTTTGTTTTCTTTTGTATAAAAGTAATACATTGTGACTTTGGGATTTGTTTTTGTAATTCTAATTGGAAAACTTCCAATATTTTGGTACATTAAGATTCTAATAGTGTTAACATCAGCTTAGGAAATGCACACAACCAGATTCTGCTAGTTATAAATGTCTCTATTATTCTTATGTGACCTCACATAGGCCCTCTGAAGACCGTCTGGGTATTGTTCTATATTTTCATCAAATGCAGGCACAACCACAGATTTCTATTGTGACTTTCTTTTCCTTTATTTGAAAAAAATATTTTTTGATTGATGCCTCCTTTGAATTATTTCGATAATTATAGTAGCTAACATAGTTGAGCTGTCAAGACTCTGCCTCTGACTGAGGGGTGAATGCAATCAGGAAAACACAGTTGAGAGTTTCATGTTGGTTTTCTTGTCTTTATGGTACTACATTGTGTTTAAAAAGCATTTTCTTGGGAAAAACAAATCAAGGAAATGACTTCCATGCTAATCTTACCAGTGTGATTTATGGCCATCAGGAGATCCTTTTTAAGGCATTTGAACAGTTTTTAGGCCACAGGGCAAATCAAATGTACCCCATGTGCCTTGCTGTTTCTTTGTAGACCTTAGTGGATATTTTCCTAGGAGGAAAATCTGTAGTTCTCCAGAGCTTGCGTCTGCAGTGTGTTTCTTCATCTTACTCCTGTTTGCCCGGTGTTCTAGAGGCCGTTGCCAGGCACTGAACACTCACTCGGGAGACCCTCAAGTTTACATTTTCACTGAGAGCAGTCTTTGGAACTCTGGTATCTAAGTGAAATCTGGAGTTACTGGAAGAGGCTTATTATTTTTAAAAGTATAGAATGCTTTCTGTTTTATATTTTGCATTACTAAGTTTAGAGTAGTGCTTAGAAGATTGTTTCCCTCACAGCTGTAGATTCTACACACCAACCATCTTGAACCTATTAAGTATCAAATTTACATTAAGAGAATTAACATAAAGGCATAAAGAGCAATATAGAGATTAAAGGATGAGTCCAGACTTTTGTTTAGGAAATAGAGACCTAAGATTTAATATTTTCGATGTTAAGATACTGTTTAGTTGTATTATTCTAACTTTAGTTGTCCTGATATTTCTTAAGAATGAGGAGTATATGAATTAATTTAAGAACAGTTCTTGTGCCCCGCAGTGGTGGCTCACACCTTTAATCCTAGCATTCAGCAGGGCAGAGGCAGGCAGATCTCTGTGAGTTCAAAGCCAGCCTGGTCTACAGAGGGAGTTCTTGGACAGTCATGGCTATACAAAGAAACCCTTTCTGGGGTGGGAGTTGAAGGCCAACAACCAGTTCTAAGAACAGTTGTTGTATTTCCAGAGGTGAGCAATTGCCTCATTAGTGTTGTCTGTAGCTCTGCCTTTCAGGATCTGATGTGTCTCTGAACACTCCTTCTGGTTGCTTTGGAGATGTATTCGTACACTCTGCTTCATGAACTCCCTTAGAAGACCCTGACGTTCTGATGAAGCTATGTGCATCTGTGGAGAACGTGGCATGAACAGCCAGTTCTAGGATATTCCACTTGGGTGGAGGTTTGCAGGTGTAAGGACCAGTCATACTTGGAGCTGCAGATTGCTGACTTTTGAGGTTAGGTGGTGTCTGAGCAGATTAAGGCTGATATCACAGACTGAGTCGCTCAAGACCCAGGCTGCATTCCTCATCTCTCTGAAGCCTGGGAAGTCGAGTTTGAGGGATGCATCAGAAGTGTTCTTCCTGCTGTGTCTTCACACAGCACAAGGAAGAGGGCTTTGTGGAGATCTTTATAAGACACCAGATTCACTCCTGAGATCTCCACCCTCGTGATGTGAACTCCCCCCAAAGCCCCACCTGCTAACTTCATCACACTGGGGTCAGGAGTTCAACATGAGTGTGCCTGAGGTGCACACACAGTAAGTCCATCACGTTCTGCTGCTGGGCCTCCTAAATACACCCTTCATATAGTAGATTTCCTTCATTTCCTCCTAAGAGCCCTAAAAGCCTTAGCTCATTTGCCTAAAATCAGAGTCTCATCAGATGTGAGTGAGCCTCGAGGTAAGATTTATACTGAGGCAAATTTGTCTTTAGCTCTAAGTTTAGGAAACCAAGAAAGTTACTGACTTCCAAAATGCAGTGGTAGGGCGGGTTTAGATTGGTGCATCTGTCTCCAAAAGGATAAATCAGGAAAGGAAAAACAACAGCAATGCAGTGTCTGGTAAAAAAGCCCAAGCCCAACAAACACAGTGATACCTCAGACTCACATAATTCTCTTTAGCTGAGTAACTTGCCATCCAGGTCCACTGGAAATTTCACCCACAGCTGCTCACGAAATTTCCTTGGTGGCCCTCTGCCAGGGTCCCAGCCAGGCAGGGCAGAGTGTAAAAGTGTATTTAATTGCACTACTTCCCCACTGAATATTCATATTTATTACTCTCAGTCAACTGGCTAGGGGAGACTGCTATGTTAAACCCAGTCTGGCATTTTAAGTTCCCAGAGTAATCAGTCACACAGAAGTTTCATTACCCAGTGGCCTCAGCCTCATACATCAGATGAAAACAATTGCATACTTTATGACAAATGTTTCCATATATATATGTCGTGAATGAAAAGAATAGTTTTATGTCCTTCATCTTAAATGGCAAGATCATAAGCTGTGTGATCATAAGCTCATGCCTGTAATCCCAGCACTTTAGGAAGCTGAAGAAGGAGAATTGCTGGAGTCTGAGGCCAGCCAGTGTTAGAGAGAGAGACCCACATATACCTCCCCCCAAACCGAGAATAGCATTCATGTGCACGTGTTACTTACATGTCCTTCTGCCAATGCAACCCCAAGATCAGGTGGCTGTGGTGCCCACTGCATGAGGGGACAGCAGATTCTGAAAGGCTGGAGCATTTGGTTTTGATATTCAGGCAGGGCTGCTCCTTAAGAGTTTGTATAGCATTGTATGGTGGATTGGATTGTATCGCCTCCCCACCCCAATTATCCAAAAGATATATTGGCAATCTTAATCCCTATAACTAGGAATGTGACCAGAGAGAGAGAGTGTTTGTATTATGCAACTCAAATCTAAACACAGTTCTATTTTGTGTGATATTTTTAATGATTTTGTGCATGAAACAGAGTTTCATGGTATTGAAATTTCTTCATTCTCATGTCAGCTCTGTAACTTGGATTTTGGAGCATTTTGGGTTAGGGATGTTATACCTGTGAAAGACTTTTAAAAAAACAGTGTTTCCAGATTTTGTTCATATTGAAAAGCAATAACCTCAGGCTTATTGCACTGTGCTTGGATTTTACAGAAAGACTTTGTATTTGCCTGTGTGCTACACCCCCCAGTCCTGCTCTTTTACTCATTGAGAAATGTGTGGTTGAGCAAGCCACAAATTTCACCTGTTCCCTCACCTTATAAACCTAAGCTACCAGTGCAAGCTTCTTGAGGTTTGTTGTGAAAACTGAATGTGATTGGAGGCTCATTGCAAAATACTGTGAGAACGCTTGAGCTCTTGGCACACAGGCATTATTCTTTCCCTGGCTTCGGTTATTGTGAGCGCAGCATTTGCAGGTGACAGCAGGCTGGAGATTGTCCCTACTCAAGCCCTTCCTAGTGGCATAGCAGCAGCTCTGGGTACACATTCTCCAGGAGCTACTGTGCAGCCAGGGCTGAGCTGAGAAGGGAAAGGTCAGCCCTCCAGTGCTTCTGCTGCCTCTGCTTAGGTCCCCTCCTTACTTTACTGGTCATTCACCTGCTGGTTTTAAGGAAATCTGATCTTTCACTCAACTGGAAGATATCTTTCAGGGTGTTCCCATCTGCTAACCAACAGTTGTAAATATAGAGCTCGTGATGCACCCCAGTGGCAGAACAAGTGCTTTCTGTGCACAGTACCCAAGTTCCATCCCAAACCAGAAACCCACGACTTCTTATATTTTATATAATCTACATATTTCATTTATTGAGGATGTTCTGTCAATCTAGATGGTTTTCCATTTCCCAGTGTAATTAATTTCAGGGTAGCATGATTCATAGCCAGCAGTAAAAATGCTTTCATCTAACAGACCTAATTACTCAGAACAAATAGTACCAATATTCATATTAAAGAATGAATTCATTAAAGTATTCTTTGCTATAACCCAGCTAGAGAAACTAACCAGCATGATAGATTTCTTTTTATGAACAGTATTCTTCTTTAAGAGTTTGTTCAGCTGCTGTTTTTGGCCTGTAGCTTGCTCTAGTCACCATACCCAGTTTTAAAATGTCCCTCATTATGCTGTTTTTCCTCCTAGTGGGCCTTTGGAGTGACTCTGTGGGAGCTCATGACTCTGGGCCAGACGCCCTACGTGGACATCGATCCCTTTGAGATGGCCGCTTACCTGAAAGATGGTTACCGAATAGCTCAGCCAATCAACTGCCCTGATGAACTGTGAGTGTTTTGGATCTTGGACATGAGCTTTGATGCATTTACTTTATGATTATAAAAGTAGGAAAATAAGTTCCTGTGTTCACATGGAGCCTTCCTTCCCCTTTGAGAATGATGAGTCTTCAGATGTGACTTAGATCTTGTGGAAAACCACGAAGTCACTGTTTAATGTACCTAACATCTTATATCAGTGGTGTATAATCTTAATTACTAAAAATTGGCCTGAGAATTTAACGTAATAGTGAGGAAGCTGATAAGATATTATGTCAGTTACGTGACTTTTGTTTAAACAGGCATGTTTAACAAGATATGGTACTTAGAAAAGCTTTTCTTGGGGTCTAAATTTAGACGCCCAGCACCCACTAGAAAGACATGTGTGGTAGTGTGTGTCTGTGACCACACCACAGGGTGGGTGGAGACAAGCAGATCCCTGAAGCTCATTGGCTAGCCATCCTAGCTGCATCTGTGAACTCCAGGTTTAGTAAGATATCCTGTCTGAAAAAGGAAAACAATAGAGATGATACTCACTGTTGACCTCGGGCCACCACACACATGCATACAACCACACAGACATGTACATATACTACACGAGCAATCAGAGACAGAGAGACAGACACCTTTCTCTTGATGATCTTGCCTTGCCAAGCATCTGTGATGCTTAAGGAAGATGTTCTGGGCTAGCAAGTGACAGGTGCTTCTGGCCTCCTGCCTCCCTCACATAGCTGACCTTCTCCATCATGGCCGTGGGTGTACAGAGTCTGGTTGGGGAAGTGGGTACAGAAATGAATGTTGTCTACAGAGGCCCCAGAAGGTTTCTCTGCCAGTTTTAGGCAGCGGCTTTGCTATACATCCAGGAATCTTGATTTCAGATAACACTTCCTCAGAGTTCTTCTCCCACGGCGTCCAGGATGACACAGGCTGTTATTTTGACTGTGTTCTGTGTATTTACAAGAAGCTCTGAACTTGCTAAGTATTTTGTATTCTCATGAAGAACTGACATCCATGTGTGTAATCCAAATAAATCATCTTAGCTCTTTTCAGTGCTAAAACTGCCAACACATAGTCAAATGAAGCGATTGTTAATAGGCTGTCTTCTCCACAGCCACATTTGAACAGAAAGCTAACTGGTACGAAACTGACTGAAAGGCTGTTACTAGCCACATTTCCATGTCACTCTGCAGGTTTGCTGTGATGGCCTGTTGCTGGGCCTTGGACCCAGAGGAGAGGCCTAAGTTCCAGCAGCTGGTCCAGTGCCTCACAGAGTTCCATGCCGCCCTGGGAGCCTACGTCTGACTTCACTCCCAGCCCCACAGCTCGGAAGAAAGTGCCTGATGCAGATGCTCTGCGTGCAGTGCATCGCAGCACCTGCAGAAGCCCATGTGTCTCCCAGAACACCGTGCCTTAGGAATGCTTCCAGACTGAACCAAAAACATACTTCATGTGGAGTATTTTCTAGAAACCACTTTTATTAGGTTGAACTGAAAGGGGTTTTGTAAATTTTTTGGCCAAAAATTTTTTTAAAATATAGTTACTTTGGACTAGGGGGTGCATTCTTAAAAAAATAAATAAACAGTTTTAAAAATTGTTTAGACACAGATGTTTGGAATAGCTGTCTTAGTGCCACTTCTTTTATTTTTACGTTTTACTTCATTGAGGTAATGTAGGTGACTCACCTTTAAAGCTATTTTAATATTTTTGTCACTACTTTTAGGAATGGTTTGTCTTCAAAATGTGGTGCTTTTCTTTGGAAAAACAGCATAAAAAGATGTCTGGTTTGCCCTATACGAGGAAAGATAGTATATTAATAGAAGGCAAACTGAAGAAAAGGTAAAGAGAAAAATATAAAAGGCAACAACAACCATAACAAAAACCATATTGCTCCTGCATGGAAAATTGCTTGTTTAGTGAATGTGGCTCTGCTTTCTTGTTTCGGGAAGCAGTGGCCGAGTTCATCACATCTCAGCTTTCCTGTGAGCTAGAAGAAGGCTGGGGGCAGATTCGTAGGAAGCAGTGGTGACCTTATTTATTTTTGCTCTCTGGGCAAGGAGATGGTACGACTCCAGAAAGTGAACCCTCTCTACGCCTGCTGCTCCCTCTGTGTGCACCTGGGCTTGGGCTCTGCACAGCTGCTGCTTCGGTTGTGGGCTTGGGTAGTTTTTGTTTTTAGTTTCAGTTGGTAATTTTTATGCTTATCTTCAAGGCTGGCTTAAGTATAAATTTGTTTTTTAAAACACTTGAAAAATTAAAGGACTCATTTTATATGACGGTATTCAAATACTGCTCATAATGTGTGGTTGGTGGTTGTGTCTCAAAAGTCTTTGAACATGCAACTGCTGGATGGTCATGTTTTATCTCATGAGTGTGTGCCTCAGGTTCCAAAACCCTAACAGAAAGGCAGCTGACTCTGCTTGGCCTCTGTGGCATGTGAAGTTGGAATTACTGTCACAAGGAAGTGTCACACAGAGACATCTCTCCAGAGCCAGTAAGTAAATGTCATGTGTGTAGCTATGCACAGGTTTAGTTGACCTAAGAGAGAGTCAAGTAGGCCTGTGAACTGACTGCAGCTGCCTGCCTCTGCGCCATCCTCTCAGGGATATAAGGGAGAACATGGGTCTATTATATTAAAAATAAGCCTTATGAATAAGTAGAATATCTGAAAAGACAGCTCCCACAGTGCAAACTCTTATAGCAATCAGAACCTCGATGTCCTGCATCCAGCATCCTGCACATGGCCCAATGTATTAGTGTTTGTTCATGATGTGCTTCGTCCCCAGATGTCTGGGTTTTAAAATGCTTCTTTTGATGTGTTTGTGACTTGGAGATGCTTTGTTAATAGCCTACATCTTTGAAGGCATCCAGTCAACAAATACAAGGGTGTACTATACCTACATAGAGCAATTCAGCTCTCCCTCCTCTGCCAACGTTCAATGCACAGTTCAGTGTACAAGAATTGCCCCTCCCCCCCAAAAAAAAGAAAAGTCAATGTGCTGTGGCCGGAGAGATGGCTGGGTGGTTAAGACTGCTCACAGCTCTTCCAGAGCACCTGAGTTTGGATACCAGAACGCACAGTAAGCAGCTCACAATCACCTGGATGGAACTCTAGTGCCAAGGTTCCCTCTAGCTTCCACAAGAGCCAGACACACACACACACACACACACACACACACACACACACACACACACA
>CABHPR010120732.1:0-17831 GCA_902168415.1 Peromyscus melanophrys | reverse complement strand
GTCTCCATGCTACTTACATGCAGAACACAACCCCCCATCATTCATAGCTCTTAACATCAGCTCCAGGCACTACTGAAGGACTTATGTGCATACCCCACTCCAGAAGAGAAGCACTGCTCTCTTCTAGTCAGATTGCTCTAATGGTCGTGAAGAAGCAAAGCAGAAACCACTGCTGTCGTTTCTTCCTGAGACCCTTTGAACACTAAAACCAAAATAAAACCAGTGACCATAGTCAAGGTCACTGTGCACTTCCTGGAGACTAGAGGAGTCACAGTAACGCAGTCTACTGAAGAGATCAGTGGTGGTCTGCAGACACCACAATGCTATTGGACAATGTTTAGGTTTTCCCTAAGCCTTCAGCAAGGATTTGGTGCTGCCTGGCTGGATTGGTACCTTTTTCTGTTGGTGATCTATCATGACATTGTGAGGTTTCACATCCCTGTGCATGATTCCCTTGCTGTGGCAGTAATCCAGAGCCTAGTAGGTAAGAAAGCACAGAGAAAAGTAAGCAAACCCTCTACCACCTCCAACGCAAACACATTTTTATTATCTGTGACACTTTAATTTGAATAGTCTCAAAAAGGGCAGCTTATTGCCTTTAAGGAGAGAGAAAAAAGATGTTCTCCGTGGACACCACAGCTGGCAGCCAGTAGGAAGGGGGTTGTTGACGATCATGCTGAATGAAGGTTGCTTTAAAAAGGGAATGAGAGGCCAGAGTGTGGGACCTCAGAATCCACGTGGGCATGAAGAATGACATCTTAACGTATCTTTTAACAAGGCAGACTTAAGCTATGTGGGCCATGTGAGTTTTCTAGATTAAGAAGCATTTACATTTTCGTCAAATATAAAACCTGAGCCAGCATTCAAGAATTATCATTACTACTCTAAGAGAGAAAATGACTTCCTGAAATATAATCAACATGAAAGGATTTAAGTGTTGAAAGCCAAAGATCTTTAGGAAACTGAGAGCCGTGTAACCAACCACTGCTACCAGGTTTTGGAACTTTCCAGTATCTCCACAGTTCCCTGGAGCTCATTCTTAGTTAATACCCATGCCAAGCTACTCCCAGCCACTGGTGAATCTGCTATCTATTCTAGAGATTTCTTTCTGCTGGACATTCCTAACGGCACAGTACTTTGTCCACTTTTCTCACTGAGCTTATTTATTTTTGAGACCGAATCAATTACGAACTTACTAGTTTACTGACTTGGGTTGTTTCTACTTTTGGCTGTTGACAACAATGCTGCACTGAACAGTCATATGTCGTTTTTTGGGAGGTGTGCATCTATTTATCTTGGGTACATTTTTTAGGGGCAGAAGTGCCTTGTTGTAGGTAACTTTACAATTTCTAAGGAACTGCCTGCTTTCTCAAATCCAACACATGATGGATGGTTCCAGTCTCTCTACATTCTCACCAACACTTGCCACTATTTGGTTTGTTTTGTCGGGACAGGGTCTCTGTGTAGCCCTGGCTGTCCTATAACTCACTGTGTAGACCATGCTGGCCTCAACTTACAGAGATTTGCCTGCCTCTGTCTCCTGAGTACTGGAATTAAAGGCATGTACTACCACTGCCTGGCTGTCATTGTTACTTTTTTCTTTTAGTTTCTCAAGACAGAGTTTCTCTGTGTGACTGCTATGGCTGTCCTGGATCTCGCTCTGTAGACCAGGCTGGCCTTAAACTCACAGGGATCCGCCTGCCTCTGCCTCCCAAATGCAGGGATCAAATTCGTGTGCCACCACCGCCCAGTCACTGTTCCTTTTTTAATTCCAGCTATTCAGGTAGGTTAAAGTAGTAGCTCAATGTGTTTCTGATTTGTATTTTATTAGTGATAAAAAAATTATGTGTCATGTGTTTATTGATCACTCTATATTGCCTTTGAAGAAATGTAGATTTAAATTTTTATCTTTAAGTTTGGATTAATAAGCCTTTTTCCTTTTTATTGTTTACACAGCTCAGTCCAGGCTGCCCTTTACTCTCTCTGCACTCAGATTGGCCTCAAAGTCAATATCCTACCTCAGACTCCTGAGTGTTGGGATTATAGGCATGCTCACCACATCCAGCTTTTCTTTTTTTTTTTTCTTTCTACTACACCTCCGACCTATACACTCACAGCTCTTAAGTCTTCTTTCCCATACACACCATGCGCCACCTTTGTGAACCCCACAGTTAAACCCTTTGGCTTAAAAAGCACTGGAAAGCTTCAATAAGCCAGAAAATCCTTCACACGGGGGCTATCCTGTGTTCAAGAATGTTCAGCACAATACCTGGCGTCTACTTAGTCTAAGTGTCCGTTGTGCCACTAGATACCCAGTACCTCAGGCTGGGGAACAGTGGCAGACTAAGGACACATGCCAGGCATCTTTATGCTGGAGGTGCATTTAAAGAGGGGAGGGTGGATGGTGGTGGTGGTGGTGGTGGTGGTGGTGGTGGTGGTGGTGGTGCACGCCTTTAAATCCCAGGACTCGGGATGCAGAGCCAGGCAGATCTCTGAGTTCAAGGCCAGCCTGGTCTACAGAGGGAGATCCAGGACAGCCAGGGCTACACAGAGAAACCCTGCCTTGAAAAACCAAAAAAAGAGTGAGAGTGGGAGGGGGGGAGGAAGACTATCAGCATATCAGCATGCACAAAATGCTCCCTGGTCTGTAGCAACAATAACATACAAGGTTTGATGCTTTGAATTTGAATTTGGAGAGTGGGCAATACAAAACCTGGGGACAGAGGTGAGATATAATCTCCAAAGAAGGGAATACTAGAGGGAAGGGGCCTCAGAGCACTTTCTGGACATCCAGCATTTCCTCTACCAGCCTGGTCCATCATTTTCTGCAGCAAAGGTAGCAATCTGCAGCTGCGGTGTGTCTCAGAGTAGCCGCTAGCTACAAAAGGCCACTAAGCACTTGGCATGCGACTAGTATCACATGGGTAGAGAACAGAATTCTTAACTTTTGCTTAAATGTCTACCATAGATCTAAGGACACTTGGCTGAAGGCTTACACATAGAAAGTCTAGTATCATGGAAACTCAAAATTTACTTTACAACAGCTGTAGCAAGATTCCATTGTGTGGTTGTGCCTTCTTTCAACTGGCATTTTGTTTAAGAAGTATTTCACAGTTCCCAACCAAATCCCATCTCAGCAGTTTTCTTATGAAACTAGGGTCCATGAGGGCACATGCCCCTGAATCTGAATCAGATCACATAAAGCCCTGGGGGTGGGGGAGGTCACTGAGCAGTCACACATAGCCTTCAGCCTCAGTTTCCTTTACATTTGCTGAAAATGTTGATTTTTGCCATTTTACCTAGTCTTTGTCAAAGATCTAATCCAGACAATACCTGGGAAGTGAGAAATAAACGAAAGCCAAGGCTGAGGGAAAAAAGCAGTAGTGATTAATTCTTGGCAGTGTTCACTGGCCAGACACCCTGTGGGGCTCCTAACATACTTTAAATTCCCTGAAGAGATACTTCAGTTATAAAATCTGCTACAGCTTCTGATAATTCATTAGCAGGAAGAAAGAATACTGCTACCACTAGACAGTAGCATGGCCCTCAGCACTGAGGACAGATGTGCTAGGTTCTGTCTTTATCCAGCTGGTACTTGCTAAAATCTACAAACCTGAACACTGACTTCAATGAGCACTGTGAGAAATGGGCAGTGGCTCTCAAGGGTACATGTATGTGGCTTTCTGGGATGAGCCTCTAGGAAATACAGCTTGCTGTTCAGAGCACTGCAGACCTCTTCCTACTGGACTTCTAGTCTGGAGAAGACACAGTAAAGGTGGACCACATCAAGCTCTAGTCTACCCTTACCAACCAAAAGGAAGCTCAACAGACATGGTGTGAATTCCAAGCCCACCACTCTGACTCCAGCAACAGGCAGATCATTCAAGTACAAGTCTAAGGAGAAGCATTCATTTCATGGAGCCAGTTCTTCAAACTTCACTCCCTAAGTTCAGCCTTGTTTCAACCTGGTATTTTGTTCAAGCAATGTTTCACAGTTCCCACACAAACCCCATCTCAGCAATTTTCTTAACTGAGATCTACAACCACTACCCCCCCTTCCCCAAATTTTTACAATACTCTGTATTTAGTTATTTATTTTTCTTCGAGATAGAGGTCTCACTTTGTAGCTCTGGCTGGCCTGGAACTAGGCTTGTCTTGAACTCAAGAGATCCTCCTGCCTCGATCTCCCCAGTAGCCGCCACGCCTAGTCAATTCTTTATTTATAAAGCACTTCTGGGGGTAGTTCATGGTTCTTATTAGGTTCTTAGTGATTCATTACTAAAAGGTACATGTACCATTTTCAGAATGCTTTATTTATGTGTTTTCTTAGACAAATGAAAACATTCCTCCATCAACTGATAATGCTTCAAAAGTTTTTTTATTACTTGGTATTTATAAGCCATTTAGAAGGTCCACCCATCACTTCTCTGGATTAAGTGCTAGGCAGTGCTTGGGCATCAGGGGCATATTTTCTCATATAAGAAAGAGATAGTAAGGCAGTTTGAAAAAAATGGCTGCCAATTCCGTAGACATGCCTCCACACGATTTTCCCATTGTGAAATAATAATCATTTTATACCCTTTGAGGTCAAGGGCTGGCCACAGGATTGACTTTCGCCAACAGGGTACTGGCAAACCAGCAGAGGCCAAATTGAATTGTTTACACGTTGAGGTCTCCATTCTTACTGCTATTTGAAAGACAGGACCTTAACTAGTCCAGCAACTCCAGCCTATATCACAGATACATGAATGAGGCTAACACAGACCATTCTGTCTCAGTCAGGTAGACTTGAATCTAAAAAAAGTTACCAGACTAACTCATGAGATTATGAGCAATAAAAAGCCATTTTCAAGTCTTTAAGTCTGAGGTGACTTTCTACACAGAAAACACTAGGATTAATTAACTGGCAAAGAAAAAAATTCAACTGCCAAAAAGAGCCCAGGGGGTTGTGAGCTTGTATAATGGCCCTGTACCCTTCTCGCCAGTCTTTTAAGTTTTACTGAAAATCTGTGAGGTCTCACAACAGAATTCTTATCAGAAGTTAAGTCTCACTAGATTCTCTGGGTATCAGGAAATATTCTGCTTGAATTCTGTCTTTTCAAAAACTTCTTAAAGGAATGAGCCTGAAAAAAAAAATGCTACTTACTTTAAGTAGTTCATACATATAAAACCGGATATCAAAGTCAGTCAGGATCTGGTAGAGTTGCTGAAACAGATTTCAGAAAAGAGAAAGTTAATTTAGTCTGACTGTATCTGCTATTCTAAACATCGGCATTTCTCTGCAAACTTAGCTGCAATGGACACCCACACCTTCACTGCCTGACCTGGAATGGCAAAGATGAGGAGTCCGACATTCCACCTTGAGTAGAGAGGGAAACACTTCAGCCAACTTGATCTTTACTACTTACTATCCCACAATTCTAACAGCCACTGCCACACTGCTGTGAAGTCTACGCTGTCTAGCTGTCCATATCTAGCTGAGCCCACCCAGCACATAGCACACCTGAAGACCTTCCCGCTGATGTGGACTAGTGTCAGGGGAATGAAGTGATTTGTAAAGGGACAGAAGGAAAATGAGACACCAAGACTTTTTAAAAACCTATGTCCTCTGTTCCCCACCAAACAATTCCAGGCTGAAAAAGATTTCACAGGCAACAACTGACATTTTTTTTTAAAGGAATAGTAGAGTAAGGCATTAAAAATAAAAAGGCAGGAGTGTCAAACACAATCACAAGACAAGCTAACATACTCATGGAAACTTTCATTACTGATAATCCAGAGAACCACCTCACGGGAGTTTGAAATAAATTTCAATTTCTTGGAGCAGAGTTGCAGGATCATTAAAGTTCCACAAGTGCAGTCAGACACTATGCATTGCCTCTGATAGTAGGTCAAGTCCAAGTAAATCTTTCCCTGTCAATCTCGGCAGCATTTTCTATAATTAAAGTCAATTGAAACGACTTTAAACTTTTCCTTTATTAGAAAAAAGAATCACACATCACAGGGATGCTCCAAGGAGCACAGAATGGTTACACTGAGATTCTATAGAGAGTAAACTAAAACCACTTATCTGCAAATATGACAAAGAAACTAACAAAAAACACAGGTTTAGAAGAAGAGGCCACACCTCCCCTCCCCCTTTAGGGAAGAGTAACTTGCATTTCCAGCTTAGTAGGAATACATAGCTCTATCTAGCAGCCCCAGACAGCTGCTGGCTCAGGTCCACAAGCTGCTGGGTTGCTAGGGGCTGAGCTGTACTCAAGCACCCTTACCCACTATTTCTGCCAAGTAGTTTCAGCTTCCTAAGGACCAAACCCCAGGTTTCTGTCTCCCCAGCCCTGTGCTTCAAGGCAGGTTTCTTAGCTAGTACTTGTTCACAACTGGCAACCAGAATATATAGGTCTAAGCTTTAGATACCAACTTGGGTGTGAGAGAGATCAATCACAGAGACTGTGCTAAACACTGAACCATGAGGTCAATAAATAGCCCAGAAAAAAGAAAAGATCAAATTCGTAAAACCTCAGAATGCTAGGATTTTTTATTTCTAGAAAATCAATATGGGCTATTTTATTTGAACCTTTATCTATAAAAGGCTTTTCCTCTTGTATCATGTACTAGCTATATCAATCATCGTGTAAAGGGCCTAAGGTATAAAAATAAATGTCCTTGGACTGTCAACAAAGTATTTCTGACTATTCCCACCAGTACCAATTTTACTGAATATGAAAGATATTACCTACACAACAGCGCTTGGACCTCTTCCATCACAAAGCCCTGAATGGCTGGCCATCACCCAGCCTGACCTCCATTTTTCCACAAGTTCTTTGTGGGATAAGATTAAACTACATCTGGACCAAGTAACCTCCTGGGCTTATGATTAAGGCCTCTCCAGGGGCCAACCTGGTTTCTTTTAATTGTTGTTGCTCCATTCTCCACTGCAGGCTTCAGGAATCACTTTCTTTGAAGACATCAACATGTACCTGCTTCTCCATTGTCCCTTTCCAGTGCCCCTCTCCAAACCATCCCATCAGCTTTCTACACAGAAACAGGGGTCTCTCCCTTCTTTGAAGCCTAGAGGCCATGCTCTCCCTCTATGGCAGTGGTTCTCAACCATCCTAATGCTGAAGCCCTTTAATACACAGTCATTCACGTTGTGGTGACCCCCACATATAAAACTACTCCGTTGCTACTTCACAGCTATAGTTTTGCTACTGCTATGAATGGTATGTAAATATCTGATATGGGACCCCAAAGGGGTCCCAACCCATAGGTGAGAACCACTGCTCTAAGATGTTCATAGCACAGTGAGACTCTCAGTTGCCCTAAAATTAGCACCAGGTACTAGCAGTGATCTGGAGTTCTGAAGGTAAATTCTCACTACTGTAAACGTGAACTTGCTACCTGCCTAGAGTCCCATACCAATGTTGCCTGAGTACCTGGCTATGTACATATGAGGGAAACAGCTGCCCTCAACTGATGGTCACTACTGTGGTGAATCAGGATCTCTGAACTCTCCCCACCTTCCCAAGTGTCATAAATCCATTGCACAGCTGTACCCTACACTCATTTTCTCCACCAAGCTCTCAAGCCAAACCCTCATATAGCAGGAGAGCAGGTCTAGCTCCTCCACTTCCTTTTATAATGCTCACCAGTTAGTGGAACAAAACAGAACCTATCTTCCAAGAATTAGAGTCCATGTTAAATTTCCTAAGAACCACACTTTCCCTCTAGCTATGTAGAGAATATTATTAACCAAGCAACTGCAGAATACTGGCAGGAAGTAAGCTTTGCTCACATTTGCGTAAGAGACTTATCAAAAACAAACCAAGCTATGTTTCCTGGAAGATTATGGGCTCACAAGTAAAGGTACTTGCTACCACGCCCAACAACCTGAGTTAGATTCCCCTAGGACCCACATGGTACAAAAAACTGCCTCCCACAAGTCTGATTTATATATACACACAAAAAAAGATTATGAAGGTAGTAAGGAAGAAACCACTTACCTATTCCAGTTCACCCGCAAGGCTTCATACACACTGGTGTTTCCCTAGAAATCAGTTCTACTACAAGAGTAATCTAAGGAGCCTGGTTGAACATGTCTTTGGCTTTTAAAATAAACCCTGAAACATGTGAAGAGGAGAATGGCAGACAATGCAACTTAATAACCAGGCTTGAGTCTCCTGTGCAAAGTACAGACACCCAAGGAATGGCCACACTCTTAATGCATGCATGCAGAACTTCAAAGATGCTAGGAGCAGGGCAGTGCATCACAGCCAGTCAGATCCCACACAAAGTCCTTGCCCAATGGCTACAATTCAAGAGGACTTCATTTTCTATGGACTCTGACCCAGTACACAAGAGCACAGGTATGAGAGGTATGAGAACACAGAGCAAGCATACACAGTTCAGTCTACACCAAGAAATCTCAGGGCTCAAATGGAGGAAGACCAAAAAGGAGGAAATATAAAGTGAAAAACAAGTGTTATTTCATGCTGTAGCCACCCATTTAGATACTGCTAACATGTAACCTTAAGACAGAAACAAAACAAAACCCTCCAAAACCCAGTGTTTTGGAAATTTAAGGAACTAGAACACATTTTCAATCTAGCAAATACATGTTACAACCTGAAAGTGTCACAATTCTTACAAGGAAACGGTAAAATGTTAATGACTTCTAACTGCAGTCCACTGGTCCCTCTGATGAGGAAACCGTCCAGTCTCTAAACCCCATAGGACCAGCCAGCACAGGGTGCTACTCCTCAAAAATACCAAGGTGAGTGAACCACCACCTTCTCAGGAATGAAGCTCAGTTTAGTCTTACCAATATCCAACGTTCAAATGATGTATTTTACTTAAAACTTACGTTCATTTTAATTTATAATATTCTTTTTTTTTAAATTGTAACATTCTAAATGTATAGATAACTGACATGTCTCAACAGATACCTTTTCCTTTAGACTTGTTCTGAGACATAGTCTTTCTACACAGCTCAGGCTGACCTAGAACTCACTATGTAGCCCAAGTTGGCCTTGAACTTAGATTCTATCTGGTCTCCTAAGCATTGGGAGTACAGGTGTGTGCCACCACATCCAACTCTCACTTGAGACACTTTCAAGTTGAGGGGTATGCTGTTAAGTGGTCACACTAACTCTTAGAGATGACTTTGCCATTTCTTTTTAAAGTTCTATCTTTTTAAGGGCCACTATGTTTCTTTTACTGTTTTAACACTGACAAACAGAAAACAACCTGTGGCTTTAAAGGGGAACTGACCAAGCTGGCACCTCTACCATGAAGTGAAACATAGGCAAAAGGAGAAAGGAACCATCACGGTTTAAAACATAACCCACTGGCCGGGCGGTGGTGGCGCGCGTCTTTACACCCAGCATTCGGGAGGCAGAGCCAGGCGGATCTCTGTGAGTTTGAGGCCAACCTGGGCTACCAAGTGAGTTCCAGGAAAGGCGCAAAGCTACACAGAGAAACCCTGTCTCGAAAAACCAAAAAACAAAACAAAACAAAAAACAAACAAACAAACAAACAAAACAAAAAAACCCAAAAAACAAAAAACATAACCCACTTTAAATCACAAAGCAGACGTCAACAGGCCCCAAATAGCCAGCACTATCAGGCTGGGTATCTGCGGTGCTTGGGACCAAAAGTTGTTTGTTTTTTAAGACAGGGTTTCTCTGTGTAGCCCTGGCTGTCCTGGAGCCAGGCTGGCCTCAGAGATCCCCCTGCCTCTGTTGGGATAAAGGTGGTCGCCACTACCACACTTTGTTTCCAATGTTGGATATGGTATTTTTCAGCTTTTAGAACATTTGCATATAAATAATGCTTGGTGACAAGACCCAACATAAAATTCATTTATGGTTTTGTTTTGGAGGTATTTTTATTTTTTGAAATAGGGTCTTATGTAGTCTAGGTTGACTTCAAACTCTTACTCCTTCAACTTCTGCCTTCCAAGTGCTAGGATTAGATGTCCCAGCTACATCTGGACAAAATCCAAAATCCATTTGTGTTTCACATACACAGAACAAAGGCAAATCCAAACCTTTTTTTTTTTTTTTAAAGAGACAGGGTCTTACTATGTAGCCCTGGATGGCCTCAAACTCAGAGAGCTACCTGTCTCTACCTCCCAAGTGGTGAGATTAACGGCATCTCATGCAGTTCATTCAATATTTTAAATAGTTCTGGTCATGAAACAAAACAAAACTTTCATGGTGTGCTTCCCATTTTCTACTTTGTGGGATGATAATGATACTGTGCAGCACTTCACATTTAAGATTTGTAGACTAGGGATGCACAACCTGGATGTATCCTATTTTCTGGACACAAGTACAATCAAATTAGGAGTCAACGATAAAAGAATTTTTGAAAAGCCCAGTTGATATTAAACCATATACTCGCCGGGCGGTGGTGGCGCACACCTTTAATCCCAGCACTCGGGAGGCAGAGGCAGGCGGATCTATGTGAGTTCGAGGCCAGCCTGGTCTACCAAGTGAGTTCCAGGAGAGGCGCAAAGCTACACAGAGAAACCTTGTCTTGAAAAACCAAAAACAAACAAACAAACAAACAAACAAAAACCATATACTCATAAACATATAGCTCTAAAAGTCATGGGGGCAATAGTTACTGAGAAAGTTCTGAAAAAGGTCATGGAAGTAGATGGATTACAGTGTAAATAACTAAACTTCTTGGATACTGTGACTAACACAGGAAAATGCTAACGTTCCATTAACAGCCCATTCAAGAACCAAGTACAATAATGTCCAGCTAACTCCAAGATGACTCAGCAAAAAGACAAGCTAGCAATGGGAGGGAAGGACAGATGTAATAGCAAGGGCGTCAAAACACCGAATGGCCACTCAAAGTGCTGAGAGGTGGCTGATGTGCAAAGTCTGGGAGAAAAACTCCTAATCCAGTTTAAAGTGCGCATTTCCTTTTTCTTTCTTTCTTTCTTTTTTTTTTTGAGACAGGGTTTCTCTGTGTAGTTTTGGGGCCTGTCCTGGACTGGATCTCACTCTGTAGACCAGGCTGGCCTCGAAGTCGAAGAGATCTACCTGGCTCTGCCTCCCGAGTGTTGGGATTAAAGGTGTGTGCCACCACCGCCTGTCTTAAAATGTGCATTTCTAATTAAAAAACTATCATCTAACATTGACAAATAAGAAGTTAGGAGGAGAGCTGCCTAGATTTACACACTGTATATACACTTTCAGAGACTATGATGAGGAAAAGCTGCCCAAACTTATTTTACAAACGTAATATCACCTAGATACCCAAATGAGATGTCTGCATAATGAAAGGAAATTTACCGATCAAAATTGATTATCAACTGGTCCAAAACAACAATCACTAAGCCATGTGAGCACACAGCACTGCTGCTTTCATTTTGTTGTGCAGCACTGGGGATGGAACCTAAGGCCCTGTGCCAACGGGACATCAGTGCTAGGTGAACACACAGACCAAGCCACAACACAAGCCTCGTCACGGCTACCACACGACCCTGACGTTTAGCCAGGACAGACACTCTCTGGATATACCTTAAAGCCAGTTATTAATGCACTTCCCACTAAAAGGGAAAAAGATGAAGAGGAAAAACTTTCCCATTCAGGCAGACAGTACAAAGTAAAAAAATCCTTACGGACATAAAGACCAACAGACTGCTCATTTGTGACCTGTCATCCTATCCAGAAAAGAAACTAATTATCCTTCCAAAACACACTCTACCTGATATTTAGTGTTCTTTTAGGATGACCAAAATAGCATGGTTCAGTAATGAAAGGGGATTCCCACCCTCTGCTTTGCCTGAAGGTCCTCTAAAGTAAAGCAGTTACAGGCCCGGGAAGGAGAACTCCAGAACTGAGAGACAACAGTAGGAAGCCAGAAAACATGTTCATGGACTTAACAGCCTCAAAAAGCTGGAAATTCAGCCGACAGTGAGGAGCCCATAAGCACAGAGCTTCAAACTAAGAAGCACAGAAAGGCCCAGACATGGACAGAGTCAGCTATGTCTGAAAGAGAGCAAACAGCAAGTTGGAGACAGTCAGCTGTGAGCTGGCGCACCAGTACCACTGAGATCTGCGTGAGATTGCATAGCCCTCTACTGGAGACCCCAACAGCCCAGCGTGTCCTCAAGACTGCCTGCCCTTGAGAGCATTACTCTAAAACAAGAGCAGCAACTAAGAGAGCCAGACAACGAAACTGTGAAGAAAAACAGGTGAAAGGCATGGGGAGAAGATGCAATCACCTCTATGAGAAAACAGACATTACATAAAGCATAGAGAAGAGGAAACTATTTTTAAAAATTCAGAGACTGAAACGGACTTCTAAATACAACGAAGTCTAACATCTGAATTATATTCTAGACAGTGAGAACAAGAGAGGGGCGGATATCAAAGAACACTGACACTATGGAAAGCCATGAGCTTTCAGATGGAAAAGGCCCAGCAAGAATACAGAATAAAGGATGAAAGGAGCCCACATGTCTGAAATTCAGAAGACTGAGAACCAAAAGAAATTCCTAAACATTCCCAGAAAAAGAAAAGAAAATCTATAAGATCAAAGAGGAGGGGCTCCAGTGCTGACATTGGAACAAACACTTCAAAACTGAGGAAATCATGAATTTCAATGTACAATTATACCCCAATGAAGACATAAGTGAGGATAAAAGATATTCTCAAATACCCAAGTCTCAAAACCACCGATCTCCACAATTCCTTTAAAAAAGCATCCATTAGAGCACCTACGTCTTCAGAATACTTCCTTTAAAAGTTCAGAGAAACGGGTTTCCCAGGATGTTAGAATTCCTGTCAACTCCCCACAGACCCCTGATACAGCACCCGGCAGACACCACTTTTGAGAAACACAAAATGCTGAAGCCACACTGACTTCACCTGTAAGGGAGTTGTAACAACAAAGTATTTGTTACATACAGGAAAGGGTGCATTGGGTATAAAACTCACTACTCATTTTAAGTAAATGCATCTTCTTTCCTTAGTTTTCATTAGATACCCTTAGAGAGATTACCCAAGAAAATGATATGTGCAAGTAAGGTTGTTTCATTTCACCTGCAGCATGGACGCTGGATACCTGCTCTTCAACTGACAGATGGTTTTATCTCTAGCTTCTAACTCAGCAAACTCCCAAGTGTCTGATTCCTTGCCAGAGGGTTGTATTCACCCTCAAGTCCTCTCATACCCCTGGAAAATCAACATCACTGTTTCGTTTTTTATATATATTGTTTTCAAACTGTGTTCTAAAAAAAGTTTTCTTTTTGTACATCTTAACACCAGAAACCTCATTAGTAGGTTCATGCTTTTCGTTTCAACAAAACAAATTCATGAACCAAGTTAATGCTGTACATGGCTGCTTACTTCTCTAATTCTAGCACTCAGGAGACTGAGGCAGAAAGGCTATGATGAATTCCAGGCAAACCTGGGATAGAGTGTCTCAAAAATGCTTCAGCTGGGAACACTGGCAGACACTTGTAATCTTGGTACTCAGGAGCCTGAGGTAGGAGGATAAAGTCTGAGGCCAACCTGAGTTGAACGAGACACTATCTTAAAAACTTCAGGCCGGGCGGTAGTGGCGCACGCCTTTGATCCCAGCACTTGGGAGGCAGAGGCAGGCGGCGGATCTCTGAGTTTGAGCCCAGCCTGGTCTACAGAATGAGCTCCAGGACAGCCTGGGATACACAGAGAAACCCAGTCTCAAAAAACCAAACCAAACAAACAAGAAAAAACTTCAGTATAAAATAGTATATCCTGATCAAAATAAGACAATATAAGTACCCTAGGACAGGGTTCTTTGACAATAGCGACTCGGAAGTAGGTGTTTGGTATCAATTGCTTTGGACAGAGTGTATGAACACATGTTTAGCAGCTTCAATCCAATGACTCCTTCACAGAAGCTCTGTATCCACTTATCTTTTCCTATCAACAATGGTAGATCTCAAGAAAATCAAAGTTAATGTCCACTAAACTGTGCTGTATAAAACAGGGATGTTACAGATGAAGCACGACATCTCATATTACAGATGAGAGGACCCCACAGTGCAGCTAACTCCTTAAGAAAGCAAGTCAAAGGGCAATGAGTAACTCCTCAAAATTCAAGAACCCCAACCATGGTCTGCACTATTTGGAGTCCAAGCTGCCATCT
This sequence comes from Peromyscus melanophrys, assembly GCA_902168415.1. Lineage (NCBI taxonomy): Eukaryota > Metazoa > Chordata > Mammalia > Rodentia > Cricetidae > Peromyscus > Peromyscus melanophrys. The sequence continues at coordinate 3,677 of CABHPR010120732.1, read as the reverse complement.
GACTCACCAACATCATCCCTGATTGCTTTGATTTTAAGTTCAAGCAGTACCCACTCCACCCCCACCCACCCCTCATTAACCCCATGCCAGAAAGAAGCATACACACCTTAAAATCTGTATTATTGATATATTCAAATACCAAAGCTGGTGTCTTTGACTGAAAGAGAGAACAGTGATTCTTTTTAGATACTCAGACAGTAATAAATGCAATTTGTAATGGCCCACCCTCAAACTTCACAGACGAAAAAGTGGGTTCTCTCATTAGAGACAGCCCGGATTTTTTTAATTTGTTATTCATTTATGTGTTTATGTGTGTCCATCTCTAAAGAGACCATAAGAGGGTATTAGAGCTGGAGTACTAGGATCTGAGCTCAGGCTAAGCAGCAAGCACTCTCATCTGCTGATCAATCTCTCTAGCCCTAAAAACCTGTTTTGTTGTTGTTGATGTTGTTTTATTTTGAAGTACTTACGATGTCTGGATTGCTTCAAAAAACTGGGAAAGGGGGAGGCGGGAGAGGGGTGGGGTTACAGGTTGGCATAAAGGTGAGTACTGCTCAGTCCTAACACAAGATGCTCTGTATATATTGTTTATGTCTGTGTATATGTAAAGTTTTAAAAAGGGAGATAGTCCCGGAATGACCCAGCAGCAGTCCTGATTAATCTACTAGTAGTAATTTTATTAGGATTTACACTCAGCAACATCCCAAGCTGCCATCTGTATCAGGCGCTGCACACTCTCATCTTGGTTTAGTAAATGAGATGCACCTGACACAGTTTTCATACTCTGTTAAGTCTTTTCAGGCTCCTAAAAGATCATCTGGGCTCAGAGGTGAACATCTATAATCTAACTTTTGAAAGTACTGTAGCTGAAGAGACTCCTCAGTGGGTAAGAGTTTGCTGCACCCATGCAAAAGCTGGGGGCTGTAATCCCCAAGAGATGGAGACAAGAAGACCCAGAAGCTCAATAAGCAGTCAGTCTGAGAAGACTCTGGCCTCAAAACACATGTACCCCCACTCATCTGCACAAGGTACACAGCATATAACATATATGCTCCACACAAAACTCAAGTCACCAGAGTCTTTAATGAAGTCAGTAAAGTGTTTAGTTCAGTACTTCCTGTAGAAGTCTAGAGCTGCAAATGTCAGGTTTACTTAGGAGAAATAAAATCATGCTAACTGGCAGAAATAGTGTTTCAAAACTGGGAGAAAAGCATGGGTTTTAAGGGTTATAGAAATAAAAACTCATCTCAAAAATCTTTATTGCTGGGAACTTTAGCTCAAGGACAAAGCATAGGTTCTTAGGGAGTGGGTACAGCGAGTGCGTGTATGAGAACATGCTCACGTGCCTCCCCTCACTGAGAACAAATGGATCTAACACTGTCCTCAAGAATCTGACCTTTCTACAGACTCAAGTAAGCCTGATCCTCTTAAATCCAGGGGCTAAGGTTCCCTTTCTACTTCCACCTACATTATTCAAGACTAGACTTATGAGGCGAATATGTATGTGTCTGCTATGTGCATGTGAGTACAGTTATTCAGAGGCCAAGTGTCTGTTTCCTCTGGAGCTGGCTCTTGGTCACTTGACACAGGTGCTGGGAATAAAACTCAGGTTCTCTGGAAAATAACAACCGCTCTTAACCACTGAGGCACCTCTCAAGCCCTGCTTCAATTTTTTGCTTAACTCATGCATTACACAAACATGTTAACAAATTACAAATATTAAGCCAGGTATCAGTAAGTTCAGCTAACAGAGAGGGAGAGAGAAGAGGCAGGGGAGGGGGAGAGAGGGAGGGAAGGAAGGGGGACACATACACCATTTGTCTACCATGTGCAAAGCCCTTAGGTTTAGTCCCTAGTACCATCTTCTGAAGTCTTGTGTTCCAACAGGGGTCTCTAGCTCAGGTTAGCCTTAAATCCCCTATGTAGTTGAGAACAATCTTGAACTTCTGATCATCCTGTTTCCATTTTCTGTGTGCTGGGATTATAGACATGCATCACCTAGCCTAGTTTACGCATTTCTAGGGATCAAAACTCAGGGCTCATTCATGCTAGCAGGCACATACCAACTCAGCTATAACCTAATTCACATTTGTGCTCGCTCACTCTCTTTCTGTTCTTTAAATGAACAATATCAATTTTTACCTCCAACATTAAGACTATACAGTGTGTGTGTGTGTGTGTGTGTGTGTGTGTGTGTGTATTCTTAAGTGGACAATACCCATTTTAACCTCAAATATTAAGCAGTTCAGGGCTAGTCACCAATCTGAACTAAGTAGGATGGGATATATTATTTAATGAAATCAGTTATAAAATGGTGCACAATCACCCCTTCTCAGCCTTGATCAGGGTCCAAAAGAAAAATCTTTCCTCATGCTGTATTACTGTGCAGCTGGGCAAATTACTTAGCCTTTGTAGACTTCTGTTTTCATACAGTACAATGTCAACAATAGCAGTACTGATCTCTTGGATCACCGTGGAGATTAAATGGTGTGATAAAGCTAAATACTCAGCACAGTGCCTGGCCTGCAGAAGGCTAACTGTCATAGTATGAGGACATCCTCAGCATACAGAAGCAAAGACCTGCTTTTCTGCTTCCATAAAACTGCCATAGAGAACAGGGAAATAATCTCAGATAAAGCAGGTGGACAAAAGAAACAGGATACAAGTGGCACCCAAGTGGATTTTGCAAGGATAGAAGCTTAGCCAATCAAAAATACTCTGTCACTTTTCCCTAGGGAAAGGAAACAAAAGTAAACAGCACCCCTAGAATAGGTCAAAATTAAGCATGTTATTTGATATATTTTTAAAAAATTTATTGTTGTGAATATGTATGTGCATGTGTATATGTAGGCACATGTGCCGTGGCACAAACGGAAGTCAGGGGCCAACTTTGTGCAGTAGGCTCTCTCTATCTACCCTAGTGTGGTTTCTAAGGCTCAAACTCTAGTCACCAGGCCTGTGTGGCAAGTGCCTGTACCTACTGAGCCATCCTGCCCCAAATCAAGCATTTTAGTTGTAAAATATGCATATATTTTAAGTTGTACATATGCATCATGAGGCTCCTTGTGGTGGATGCAGAACTAGAGACAAGCATATGAAACAGCAAGGTTTCTTTCTCAAAGGACTGGTGGTCTGGGACCTGCATAGTTCTCTACACTAGAATCAACAAAGATTTCTAACCTCAGGCTTACTAGAATGAGGTAAGATAATGCAAACTGACAGTGAGAAGCTTCAGGGGGCTAAATCAAAGAAACAGGCAATAACAGCTAACAAATCAGGGCAGGGTTCTTCTCTGTACATAGACTGCATTTAGTGGTAGGAGTTAGCTAATCACTGGGCCATGACAGTTGTATGGTTTTTAGACCCACTTAGCAGTCAACACTAGTGCCATCAGTCCATTATGCAGCGCCACACACGGCCCTGGGTGTTAAACAACACCCCACCCCAATCCACTAGCACACTCCCCAGCCACCAGGCACCTACCACAGGGTCCTTTACAGTGTCAATCAGCTTAATGATATTTGTTCCACCACGAAGGTTCTCCAGAATCTTAACCTCTCGTTTTATCTTCTTTTTCTTCACTGGCTTAAATACACAAGAGTAATCAGAAGTGAGACTTCTTTTGAAGTTAACATAATAAATACAACTTTAAACAATGTTAAGGCAACAGCATGGAT